>CAUYQU010071483.1:0-42003 GCA_963574635.1 Cheracebus regulus | reverse complement strand
TTTTATGGCTGCATAGTATTCCATGGTGCATATGTGCCACATTTTCTTTATCCAGTCTATCACTGATGGGCATTTGGGTTCATTCGAAGTCTTTGCTATTGTGAACAGTGCTGCAGTAACCATATGTGTGCATGTGTCTTTGTAATAGAATTATTTATAATCCTCTGGGTATATACCCAGTAATGGGATTGCTGGGTCAAATGGTATTTCTGGTTCTTGATCCTTGAGAAATCGCCACACTGTCTTCCACAATGCTTGAACTAATTTACATTCCCACCGACAGTGTAAAAGCGTTTCTATTTCTCCACATCCTTTCCAGCATCTGTTGTTTCCTGACTTTTTAATGATCACTATTCTAACTGCTGTGAGGTAGTATCTCATTATGGTTTTGATTTGCATTTCCCTAATGACCAGCGATGATGAGCTTTTTTCCATGTTTGTTGGCCTCATAAATGTCTTCTTTTGAGAAGTGTCTGTTCATATCCTTTACCCACTTTTTGATGGGGTTTGTTTTTTTCTTGTAAATTTGTTTAAGTTCCTTGTAGATTCTGGATATCAGACCTTTGTCAGATGGATAGATTGCAAATCCCATTCTGTAGGTTGCCTGTTCACTCTGATGATAGTTTCTTTTGCTGTACAGAAGCTCCTTAGTTTAATTAGATCCCATTTGTCCAGTTTGACTTTTGTTGCAATTGCTTTTGGTGTTTTGTTATGAAATCTTTGCCCTTGCCTATGTCCTGAATGGTATTGCTTAGGTTTTCTTCTAGGGCAAATAATCTTATACATGTTATTTTGCACCTTTATGAATACACCTGTAAGATAGATTTCTTAAAGTGGAATGCTAGATTAGAGACATATGAATCTGTATTTTTTTAATCCATTGTGTCACATTGCCCGCCAGTGTAGTACATTCTTTTTAAATGACTACATATTGTTCTATGGTAGGGATTGCTGTAATTTGTTTAATTTATCTGTCATTTGTGAACATTGTAATTGTTTCTCTATCCCATATTTATCTAGCTCTCAAAGCTATGCTATTTTATTGTACAATGACTAACCTACTCAACATGAGAGATTTGGGAAGATCTTTGTGGTCAGCTTATTATTCTTCTCATTACCACAACAACAGCACTACAAACTTTTTCTAAGTGTTTGTCCATCTATGATCTCACTTTTGTGGCTAGACCTCACCTCTAGCCTCTGGGAATTTCTTCTGTGAACTCAGCAGGATGACATCCCTTAAGTAAAATTCCACAGGCTTAAAGCAGATCAGCAGATCAGGGCCCCCTAATGACTGATCACATACAGCTCTGACCCCACACATAGTCCCAAGCTTGTTGTTTTCTGCAGCCTTTCATCCCTGCATTTTGGAGATGAGTCCCTCTCTTCCCCAGTGGGAAAGCAAACAGTGGAGAGGGAGAGTGTGATGTGCATCCCCCAGGCTATGCAGAGGGGAACATGCTCTGATCTCTGCCTTGCCTTGTTTGCAAATACCTTTCCCTAGTACTAGAGGATTGAAGAGAAAAGTGAGAATGGGGACAGCTCTGGCACCTGGAAACTGAAGTTTTGATCTGTACAAGCACAATATAAGTAGTTTTTGCTGAGTATCTCCCACTTATCGTATTTTAGTTACTACTCTAGCCTCAAACTTGGATGGTTTGATACTGTTTGCCAAATAGTTTGCAAATATTTAGAGGTTCTCAGAGATGGTGGTCTTGGGGTGGAGACAATTCTCAGAAGAGTGCTGCAATCTACTTGGCTTCTCTAGTGTGACTCCTGTTAGGAATCAGAGTGAGATGGAGGCGCCATCAGAAATTACTAGGGCCAGAAACCCATGAATATTTAAATCCCGCCAAAGAATAAATAGCAAAGGAAGGCATATACTGAAGGAAGGTTAGCAAAGGGAAACAAACTAACAAAACAAAGGTGCTTTTGGCCTCCAACTCCGATAGAGACAACTCAGATAAATTTGCCAAGTCAAGACCTCTTCTAACCCACCTTCCTCCATCCAAAGATCCCAAACCATAGTTCCAGTTGACCACAAAATGACCATGGGGGATACAGGGGGAACAGAAAGATGTGACTGTGACTTTTTTGTTAACATAGACCCTGGACCTTACCACTTTAGCAGCTTGGAAGGAAGACGAGAGAACCACACTCCTGTGGATGTGATATTGAGGGAAAGTGTGTTCCAAGCAGCAGGAAAGGTAAGCACACTGAGGCAGGAGCATGCTTGGCATGTCCAAGGGTCATCTTCTGATTCTTGGCTTTTATTTACTATTTAATCTGCAACTCTGGCAAGTGTTTTGTATCTCGACTGATAGCTAGAGATACAATACTTTTAAACATTGTGACTTTCATTCCTTGATTGTACTGGGCAATATTTTATTCAGAAACATAAACTTTGTTGACATAAACTTATTCCCTACTGGCACATAACATTCTGACAATCAGTGATGTCACTCTTTTCCTAATCAACATTTATGTTGGTGGGATGGTTGGGGGACACCTTTTAAAGACAGCTTATAAAGAGAAGTGATATGAATAATACTGGCAATAAATGAAACACTTTTATTGGAAGACTTCACTTGGATTCATAGTTTGTACAAATGATTCATAATTGACCATGTGCTTTCTGATCATTCCATGAACCATGAGGAATGCTTAAAACTGCCCCACTGTGATTGTGGAAGAAAAGATAACCTATACCTATAGGTCTAAGTTAATAGCACCTTGTTAAAACTTGATCTGTATGTCAGTTGACCCAATCATTTGTAAGTAGTTTTGGTGCCTGGTTTGGTAGATATTTCCTGGTGTCCATGAGGTTCAGACATCTAAAACTATCCCAGAAAACTCAGCTAGATGCATTCTCTTATCAGGCTGTTTTAGCATTTCTCAAAGGTAGTTTATTCCACAAACATCAGAGGGCAGCATTTGATAGGGATTCCAGAAAGACAGAAAAGCTTGTCCACATCGGACCTGCTTGCATGCTCCACTGGGCTATGCTTTCCTCTCTCCTCTTCCCTGGTTCCATTTCTGTTTTTCAACCAGGAAATGCCTTGACCTATGGCTTTCCAGAACCCACTGCCCGCTTCTTCCTCCTGGATGCAGTGAGCTGGCTGAGGTACATGGTAGATTAGTGCTTAGCCTGCCTTCTCCCTCCTTCTTGGATGCTTTCTTGTACTACACAGGCTGGAAATCCAAAAATTCCTTGTCCTGATTTTCTTATAGTTAAGGTTCCAGATGTGGGAGCCTCAGACCACGATGCAGATGTGACAAAATCTCAGCTAACCCAACAGGGAGCTCCAGAGCAAAGATTGTTCATTAAAGAAACCCACAGAAATGGCCAGGCCTTAGTGTCCTTGCTGTGCTGTCACTGGCAGGGAGTTACCTTGGAAGAATGCAGATTCGGCTTAAAAGTGAAGGCAGATCCTGAATGCATTAACATCTGAGGCTGCCAGCAAGTTCTTCCTTCAAAGGAGTTCTGAGTGGTAAACCTCCATGGTTGCCACAATGCACTCTTGTGCTGTGTGGCTTTGTGTCACCACATACGTTTGCAGAGCAGCTTCTTTGGGGTCCCAGTGAGCCTCTCTTCCTAAGGGGAAACTGAGAAGAGGGAGTTTGGAAGCTCCAGTTGGCATTCAGTATCCCACTTTCCCCACCCAATGTCCATTCTAAATTCCCTGCTTCCTCAGCTACCACCTCCGTGGCTTACCTACTGATTTGACTCTAACTCCCATTCCTCACGGGTCTGAACCCTTGATAATCACTTTTTTCAGGTCAGGATGGCTGCACTTGTCCATTCTGGATAAAGGAGTAACAGGAAGTGCCCCTGCAGATCACCTGAGTTCTGTACATATTCCTCTCAATTGTGTAAGAAAGAGGTGTAAGCCTCACCTTTTTCTGCTGGTCAGGGCCAATGGCACCTTTCAGGGAAATGACTCCTGTTCTTGTCTGCTGGTCCTGAATATAAAGAGTCAAAGTGCCCAGAGGGCATCTGAGGCTGACAGTTTAATGGAAGCCTTGCTGTGTCTCTTGGCAAGGGTGTGTCCCCTTTTGGAATCAGGACCTCTAATCCTGCAGAGCCCAGAGTTATGGGGACAGAAAGAAAAGTCCTTTAGTGGGTCATTGCAAATGTGTTAAGTAGGGCCACTTCTGCTTCTGTACCTTGGTTCCTGCTGGAGACCCAGCACCATATGGAGGTGTCTGATTCATTATGTGTACTGCATCTTATTGGATGCCTACGAATTAGTTTTTCAGCTGTGCCTTTTGCAGAGTATTGCCTATGAGTTAGTGTTTCAGCTGTGCTTTTCAGCAAGTCATTTCATTACTCTAACAGACTGGCAGCTTCTGGAAGGGGCAGTATGTGATATGACCAGTGAGTCTCCTGGTTATGGCTCACTCTCATACCTCCTTCTCTCCCATACCTTCAGGTGTTTCCCTGATCAGATGCTATATTGTCTAGGATTCTGACTGTAGATCAGGCATTCCATAGCCAGATCCTCCAAATCTGATCAAAATCCCGTGCAGCTGTCTTCTACTGTGATACAGTAACAGAGATACCCGATTGGTTAATTTTACGTATGTAGATCTTGTAAAAATACAACATAAGAGTGCAATTGGTGCAAAGATAGAAACAAATCTACACATACTAGTCACCTGACTTATGACAAAAATTACACTGCTGTGCAGTGAGTGGTAATAGATGATCATGTTAATAAATGATGATGGGCAGGTGCAATGGCCCACACCTGTAATCCCAGCACTGTGGGCGGCCAAGGTGTGAGTATCATTTGAAGCCAGGAGTTTGAGATCAGCCCAGGAAATAAAGTGAGGCCCCCACCTGTACCAAAAAGTGTACAAAAATTAGATGGACATGGTTGTACACACCTGTAGTACCAGCTATGTGAGGTTGCAGTGAGCTATGATCATGCCATTGCATTCCAGCCTGGGAAACAGAGTGAAACCTTGTCTCTAAAAAATGAATGAATAAATGAATGAATGAATGAATGAATGAATGAATGAATGAATGAATATGGTATTGGGCTGGGGGCAGTGGCTCACGCCTGTAATCCCAGCACTTTGGGAGGCCAAGGCAGGTGGATCACCTGAGGTTAGGAGTTCAAGACCAGCCTGACAAACATGGTGAAACTCCATCTCTACTAAAAATACAAAAATTATCCGGGCATGATGGCGGGCAACTGTAATCTGAGATACTTGGGAGGCTGAGGCAGGAGAATCACTTGAACCTGGGAGGCAGAGGTTGCAGTGCGCCAAGATCACTCCATTGCACTCCAGCCTGGGCAATAGCGTGAGGCTCACTCTCAAAAAAAAAGATGCTGGTCAACTGGATATCTATATGGAAAAAATATATCTTGTTCTTAATCCTTTCTCACATTATACTCAACAAATCCTTCCTCACACTATGCAAAAATAAATCCAGCTGGATTGCTGATCTAAATGTGAATGGTAAGACAATAAAGCTTTAGGGGAAAACAAAAAGTTTCTGATACCTTGGAGTATCAGAGAAGGCAAAGATCTCTTGAAAAGACAACAAGGTACTTACCAAAAAGAAATATACTTATGAATTGGAGTTTAATAAAATTAAGAAGTTAGGTTTATCAAACAAACAAACAAAACACATGGAATGTGAAAAGGCAAGCTAGAGTCTAAGAGAAAATATTTGCAAGGGCACATGCTTAGCAAAGGACTCTTACCCATTTAAATAAAATCCTCTTATTGTCTTACAAATGAAAAAAACAGATGACCCAATAAAAAGGGCAAAAGACTTTAACAGGTGTTTACCAAAGAGGATATCATTCATTTAATTCATTTGTTTCTGTTTATTTTCAAATTTGAGTTTAGCTTGTTTTTTTTGTATTATTTTTTAAATAACTAAAATATTAATATATTTGAAAGTCAAAATTTATAGTCACAGAAAAACTTTTTTTTTTTTGCAAAACTAAGCAAATATACATACATATTTTACATATTTTTATTCTCCTACTTTCTGATATGAAACATAGCAGCACAGCACATATATGCTGTTTGGTACACTGCTTTTTTTTGTTTAAGGTATCATGGAGATTATGTCATATTAGTACATAGATATCTTCCTTATTCTTTCGAAAACTGCTTTACATTCCATTGTGTGGTTGTTATTGTGGTTTATTCACCAAATCCCCCATTGATGCACATTTGGATTGTTTTCAATATTTTGTGACTGTGAGTAAGGCCACAGTGAAAACGCCTGGATGCATGTTGTTTCATGTTAGTGGAGATATATCGTCTAAATACTTTATTAGCAGTGGAGTTGCTGGATCGAAGAGTAAATACAATTATTTAAATATTGCTAGATTACTCTTCATAGGGACCAAGCACTATTTTTTACTCTCTCCAGTAGTGTACAAAATGACCTGTTTCTCCACAGCCCCACTGAAACTTTATTCTCAAACTTAGATTATTTGCTAGTCTGATAGGTGAGGAATGTTAATTGCATTGTGATTTTATTTGCTCTTCTCTTGTTACAAGGAAGATTAACCATCAGTTCATATGTTTAAGTATCATTTAATGTCTTTTTCTATAAACTGCCTATTCTTGTATTTTGCCTATTTTTCTATTACAGTGTTTCTCCTCTCCTTTTAAGGACTCCTTATATGTTAAGTAGGTAAGCCCTCTGTACTCTAAGTTACCAATATTTTTCTGCTAATTAAGTGTTTGCACTTTTACTTTACTTAGGTGATTGTTGTGATGCAAATGTTTTATGTTTTTTGTTTTTTGTTTTTTGTTTTTAACTATAGCCTCTTTTGGGAGGCTGAGGTGGAAGAATCACCTGAGGCCAGGAGTTCATAAGCAGCCTGGGCAATATTGTGAGAAAGAGAACAGGAAGAAAGGAAGGGAGGAAGGGAGAAAGGGAGGAAAGGAGGAAGGGAGAGAGGAAAAAAATTAGCCAGGTATGGTGGTATGCACCTGTAGTCCAAACTACTCAAGAGGCCTAAGTGGGAGGATTGCTTGCCCAGGAGTCTGAGGCTGGAGTGAGCCATTATTGCACCACTGCACTCCAGTCTGGGTGACAGAGCAAAACTCTGTCTCAAAAAAAAATTATTTTTATGTTAAAAAATTTTTCGTGTATTAGTCCATTTTCACACTGCTGATAAAGACATACCCAAGACTGGGATGAAAAAGAGGTTTAATTGGACTTACAGTTCCACATGGCTGAGAGGTCTCAGAATCATGACTGGAGGTAAAAGACACTTCTTACATGATGGTTCCAAGAGAAAATGAGGAAGAAACAAAGTTGGAAACCCCTGATAAACCCATCAGATCTTGTGAGACTTATTCACTATCATGAAAATAACATGGAAAAGACTGGCCCCATGATTTAATTACCCACCCACCCCTGCCCCCCACCAGGTCCCTCCCACAACATTGTGGGAATTCTGGGAGATACAATTCAAGTTGATATTTGGGTGGGGAAACAGCCAAACTGTATCATTCTGCCCCTGGCCCCTCCAAATCTCATGTCCTCACATTTCAAAACCAATCATGCCTTCAACAGTCCCCCAAAATCTTAACTTATTTCAGCATTAACCCAAAAGTTCACAGTCCAAAGTCTCATCTGAGACAAGGCAAGTCCCTTCCTCCTATGAACCTGTAAAATCAAAAGCAAGCTACTTACTTCCTAGATACAATGGGGGTACAGATATTGGGTAAACACAGCCATTCCAAATGGGAGAAATTGGCCAAAACAAAGACATTACAGGGCCCATGCAAGTCCAAAATCCAGCAGGTCAGTCAAATTTTAAAGCTCTAAAGTCATCTCCTTTGACTCCAGGTCACACTGATGAAAGACGTGGTTCCCATGATCTTGGGCAGCTCTGCCCCTGTGGCTTTGCAGGGTATAGCCTCCCTCCCAGCAGCTTTCATGGGCTGGTGTTGTCTGTGGCTTTTCCAGGTGCATGGTGCAAGCTTTTGGTAGATCTACCATTCTGGGGTCTGGAGAACAGTGGCCCAGTAGGGCCTATGTGTGGGGGCTCCGACCCCACATTTCCCTTCCCCACTGCCCTAGCAGAGTTTCTCCATGAGGGCCCCATCCCTGCAACAAACTTTTGCCTGGGCATCCAGGCATTTCCATAAATCCTCTGAACTTTAGGCAGAGGTTACCAAACCTCAATTCTTGACTTCTGTGCACCCAACAGTTTCTACCATGTGGAAACTGCCAAGGCTTGGGGCTTCCACCCTCTGAAGCCACAGCCAAAGCTGCATGTTGGTCCCTTTCAACCACTGCTGGAGTGGCTGGGACACAGGGCATCAAGTCCCTAGGCTGCACACAGCACAGGGACCCTGGGCCTGGCCCACAAAACCACTTTTTCCTCTTGGGCCTCTGGGCCTGTGATGGGAGGGGCTACTGTGAAGGTCTCTGACATCACCTGGAGACATTTTCCCCATGGTCTTGGGGATTAACATTAGGCTTCTTGCTACTTATGCAAATTTCTGCAGCTGGCTTGAATTTCTTTCCAGAAAATGGGTTTTTCTTTTCTATCATATGGGCAGGCTGCAAATTTTCTAAACTTGTATGCTCTGTTTCCCTTTTAAAACTGAATGCCTTTAACAGAACCCAAGTCACATCTTGAATGCTTTGCTGCTTAGAAATTTCTTCTGCCAGATACCCTAAATCATCTCTCTCAAGTTCAAAGTTCCACAAATCTCTAGGGGAGGTACAAAATGCTGCCAGTCTCTTTGCTAAAACATAACAAGAGTCACCTTTACTCCAGTTTCCCATAAGTTCCTTGTGTCCATCTGAGACCACCTCAGCCTGGACCTTACTGTTTATATCATTATCAGCATTTTGGTCAAAGCCATTCAACAAGTCTCTAGGATGTTCCAAGCTTGCCCACATTTTCCTATCTCCTTTGAATCCTCCAAACAGTTCCAGCCTCTGCCTGTTATCCAGTTCCAAAATTGCTTCCACATTTTTGGGTATCTTTTCATCAGGGCCCCACTCTACTGGTACCAATTTACTGTATCAGTCCCTTTTCTTGCTGCTGATAAAGACATTCCTGAGACTGGGACAAAAAAAGAGGTTTAACTGGACTCAGAATCATGGCAGGAGGCAAAAGGCACTTCTTACATGGCAGTGGCAAGAGAAAATAAGAAGCAAAAGCAGAAACCCCAGATAAACCCATCAGATCTTGTGAGACTTATTCACTATCATGATAATAGCACAGAAAAGACAGGCCCAATGATTCAGTTACCTCCCCCTGAGTCCCTCCCATAACATGTGGGAATTCTGAGAGACACAACTCTGGGTGGGGACACAGCCAAACCATATCATCAATCATCAAGTTTTTATTGTTTCCAGATTTTGGGTTATGAATTAAAGGCCTTCCTATTCCTGGGTTATAAAAGAATTTACCTATATTTTCTTCTAGTATTTGTGTGGTTTACTTTTTTGTCATGTAGTTATCTGAATTGGAGTTTATACTGATACATGGTATGAGGTATGAATCCAGTTTTATCTTTTCTTCAAATAGTTGTCTGTTTGTCCCAATATCATATATTAAAAAGTTCATTCTTCCTACCCTCACCTCACAAACTTAGTGATTTGAGATGTCACCTATAGTACATATTAAATGTATGTATGTGTTTGGGCCTATTTTAAAGATTTAAAATTCTGTTCTATTGGTCTGTCTGTCCAATCATGCACTATTATGCTAATTTAATTATAGAAACTTGGCAGTATGTTTTCATATCTGATATGGCTATGCTCCCCTCCCCACCATTGCGCTTGTCTTTCTTGCCTCTTGGCTGTTCTTGCCTGTCCTTTTTCCTATATCACTTTATTTTTTTTAATTGTATAAATTTATGGTATATAAGTACAATTTTATTACATGCGTAATAGTGAAGTCAGGGCTTTTAGGATCTCCATCACCCAAATAATGACTTTGTACCCATTAAGTAATTTCTAATTAGCCACCCCCTCCACCCTTTCACTCTTTTGAGTCTCCATTGTCTATCATTGC
The DNA here is from genome assembly GCA_963574635.1 of Cheracebus regulus. Taxonomy (NCBI): domain Eukaryota; kingdom Metazoa; phylum Chordata; class Mammalia; order Primates; family Pitheciidae; genus Cheracebus; species Cheracebus regulus. The sequence goes on along the minus strand of CAUYQU010071483.1, from coordinate 31,981 downwards.
CCTCTCTACATACATATACCTTTTCTGGCACCAATTTAGAAGTGAGAATATGCAATAGTTATATTTCTATGTCTGGCTTGTTTTATTATAATGACCTCCAGTTCCATCCAAATTCTTGCAGAATACATGATTTCATATTTTTATGGCTGAATAGTACTCCATTATGTATATATAACACATTTTCTTTATCCAATCACCTATTGATGGACACTTAGGTTGCTTCTATATCTTTGCTATTGTGAGTAGTTGAAAAGTGTAGGTATCTTTTTGACATATTGATTTCTTTTCCTTTGGCCAGATACTCAGTAATGGGATTGCTGGATCAAATGGTAGCTCTATTTTTAGTTCTTTGAGAAACTTCCCTACTGTTTTCTATAGAGATTGTACTGATTTACAATCCCCTCAATAGTGTATAAGCATTCTCTTTTCTCCACGTCCTCCCCAAAATCTTTTTAATAATAGCTTCTGATTGGGGTAAGATGATATCTCTTTGTGGTTTTAATTTGCATTTCTCTGATGATTAGTGATATCAAACATTTCTTTCATATACCTGTTAGCCATTTGTATGTCTTCTTTTGAAAAAATGTCTATTTATGTCCTTTGTCCACTTTTTAATGATAGTATTTGGGTTTTATTTTCCTGTTGAGTTGTTTGAGTTCCTTGTATATTCTGGATATTAGTTGCCTGTAGGCTAGTTTGCACATATTTCTCTCATTCTGCAGGTTATTTGTTCATTCTGTTGATTACTTCTTTTGCTGTTCAGAAGTGTTTTCATTTAGTTAAGTCCCATTTGCTTGTTTTTATTGTCTGTGCTTTTGAAGTCTTAGTCATAAATTCTTGCCTAGACCTATATCTAGAAGAATTTTCCCTGGGTTTTCTTCTAGTATTTTTATAGATTTGGGTCTTATGTTTAAGTCTTTAATCCATCTTGAGTTGATTTTGGTATATCCATGTGACTTTAGAATAATCTTGTCTTCTTTATGAAAAATCTTGTTAGCATTTTTGTTGGAATCACAGTATATAAATAAATAAATAAATAGGTTAATTTTGGGAGAACATCTTTATGATGATGAATTTTCTTATCCAGGAATATAGTATGTGTTCTAATAATTCAGGTTTACTTTTGTGTCTTTCTGAAATGTTTTGAAGTTTTCCTCATACAGGTTTTGTATGTTTCTTGTTCCAGTTTTTTCCCCAGGTATTTTATAGCTTTTTGGTTGTTGGTGTTTTGTTTTGAGACAGAGTCTTGCTCAGTTGCCCAAGCTGGAGTGCAGTGGCATGAACACAGCTCACTGCAGCCTTGATCTTCTAGGTTCAAACAATCCTTCTGCCTCAGACTTCCAGATAGCTGGGACTACAGGTGTGTGCTACACTTGGCTAATTTTTTTTTTTTCATAGAGATAGGGTCTTGCTCTGTTGCCCAGGCTGGTCTTGAACTCCTGGCCTTAAGTGATCCTTCTGCCTCACCCTCCCAAAGTGCTGAGATTACAGGTGTGAACTACTGCATCTAGTCTGTTGTTTTTTGAAATGGGATCTTCTCTTTCATGATACATTCCAATTGGATACATTTGTAGATAGGGAAGCTATTGATTATTTCATTCAATATTAAACTTACTTTTTTTGTTTTACTGAATTCTTTTTTTATTGATTATATATAATTTTTCATGAATGTATAGTATTGCATTATATAAAAATACCATGAGTTAACCAAACTCTTGATATTGAACATTTAGTTGTATATGTGTAGGGATAGGTATGTTTTACATTTTTCCACTATTAATACAAATACATGAACATCCTAGTGGCTAAATAGTTTTCATTTATTTAATCATTTCCTTATAATAAATTCCTGGAAGTAAATTTGCTGCTTTATTGGATGTCAAAACTGGAAAGCTTTAAGAAATATATTTTGACAAATTGCCCTGGAAAAGGCTTGTACCCATTTATTCTCTAACAAGTTATGTCTGAGAAGGAATAGAGTTTAATTTTACTAGGCCAAGCAAAACATCAAGCTCATTAAAGGCCTAGGGCAATGACTTTCAAATTGTTTAGCCACAGACTTTCTGTTTGCAAGGAAGTTTATGTATTATATTGAATTATATGAAATTGATATTTTTGCATGTAATATGGTTGAATATTAGCAGTTTCCCATGATTCAACCTAACAGAAGCCTAACAGGTATAGAAAAAAAAAGCACAGCTGCTCTGATTGATGATAGAGTAGGGATATTCAGAAGACCTCAGAGAAGGGCTTAAGAGCAGCTCTGTAGGCACAAAGCCCTGGGTGGGAAGGCAGGTGAGGGATCTGGGAACCCTCAGGGCCTCAGTCAGGGCGAGTGTGTGGACAAGGATGGTGGACAGTGTGAGGGCCCTGATTGCCTGTGGGATAGGAGCTGGCAGAGAGGACAAGAACATCAACATTTGACAAAGAAACAGGTGCTTCGGACATTTGCCTTTAACAGCAAGTGTGACCTTGCCCTTTTGTGAGATTGCAATGTCTGAGAAGCAGTACCAAGTCCCTACAGTGTCTCCGTGATGTGTGGAAAGATGTGGGTTCAATCCCAGATCAATTATTTATTAACAATGTGACTTAGGGCAAGTTTTTAAAATATTCTATGAGTTATTGTTCTTTTCTGTAAACTGTAAGAATTCCTACTGTATCAGTTTGTTGTTAAAATATGATGCTATGGCTAGGCATGGTGGCTCATGCCTGTAATCCCAGCACTTTGGGAGGTTGAGGTGGGGGAATCACTTTGGGAGGTTCAGGAGCTCAAGACCAGCCTGGCCCATCTCTACTAAAAATACAAACATTAGCTGGGAGTGGCGGCGGGTGCCTGTAGTCCCAGCTACTTGGGAGGCTGAGTCAGGAGAATCACTTGAACCTGGGAGGTTGAGGTTGCAGTGAGCCAAGATCACGCCACTGCACTCCCACCTGGGTGACAGAGCAAGACTCTGTATCAATAAAATAAAAAGCACAATGCTACAAGGTACCTTAGATACTTAATGTATTACATAGCACACAATAGATTCTCAAAAATGTCAGTTGTAATAATAATTTTATTATCTTATATTCATTCCTTTTGCTCTCATCAAAGTTCAAAAGACATCCCAATGTATGTTCACCTATGGACTTTATCTTAGGGATTCCACCTCCTTAATATGTCTGTGAACCTATGCAACAAAATAGCAGTAATAATTCCTCTCATTTTATAGAAAAGAAATTAAAGAAGCTTATTATTTAGCTCCATGAGGGTCATTAAGCACTGGCACTCATTTTTATTTTCAAAGACTCTCAGGTTGAAAAAGACTTGGAAGTCATCTATTAGTTCAGGTTCAATCTGATTTCTGCTTCACATCTGCAACACTGTTGGTGAGAGACAAGCCTAAGGATGAATAGCAAAATCCACAATACCCATGCCATCATGCCTCTTTCAAGGTCTCATGTAAACATTATTAATTTTTTTTAACTTGTCTAAATTCACAAAGCTAACTCTTTTTTAATGATATTTATTTTACTGCTAAGCCCTGATGGGCTTCAGAATCCTTTTCAACAAAGTCTGGATGCAGCTAATACTAAACAATTTGATCTGTCACATTGAGTTGAAATCTATGTGCTGTTCTGACCCAGCTCTAGGCGAGAACTAACCAAAGGCTGGGAATGCATTTCTACTTGCAAGAGCTAGTTTCATTTCTGAAAAAACATGCTGTCTTATTTCACCTTTGAGTCCCCCCACAATTTATGCATAAATACTTAATAAAGATTTTTATAATGAATGAATAAATAACTAAATAAAAGATTTACAGAAGTGTTTCATAACTTGCCTCAGATCTCCTGGAAAATGTGTTGGTTTATTCAACATTTATTGAGGTGATCAAGAAAGTCTGCAATGATATGATTTTGTGAGGTGATCAAGAAAGTCTGCAATGATATGATTTTTAAAATTACAATGAAATATACATAACATAAAATGGACCAGTTTAACCATTTGAAAAGTACAGTTCAGTAGCATTAAGTACAATCTCACTGTTGTGCAACTATCATCCCCTCTACCTCCAGAACTTACACACAGTCATAAACTGAAACTCTGAACCCATTAAACAAAAATCATCCACTATCCCATCCCCCCTATCCCCTGGCACCCACTACTCTACTTTCTGTCTCTATGAATTTGACTACTCTAAGAACCTTGTAAGTGAAATCACACAATATTTATCCTTTTGTTTCTGGCTTATATTATTCAGGATAATGTCTTCAAAGTTCATCCATCTTGTAGCCCATATGAGAAGACGACTTTTAAAAAAGTTTTTAATTAAAATAGAACATAAAAAGTGAAAAGTGCATAATTTGTTCACAACCTGAACACATCAGGGTAAGCAGTGTCAAGATAAGAAATGGAAAGTTACTAGAAGAACAGAAGACCCCCCACCAGGCTCCACTCCTATCCCCCAAGAATAATCTCTATCCAGACTTCTAACAGCATACATTAAATTTGCTTGGCTTTTAACTTTATGTAAATTAAACCACACAGTATTTTTTTTTTCTATTTGCTTTCATTTGCTCAATACAATATTTGTGGTATTCATCCATATTGTTGTGTGTAGTTATATTTCTTTCATTCTTATTACTGTATAGTATTTTATCATGTGAATATACCACAATTTATATATCATTTATTGTTGATGGACACTCGGGTAGTTTCTGGTTTTTTGTTAATGTAAATAGGCCTGCTATGGCAGGGCATGATGACTCATGCCTATAATCTCAGCACTTTGAGAGGTGAAGGCGGGTGGTTCACTTGAGGCCAGGAGTTTGAGATCAGCCTGGGCAACATAGGGAGACCCCGTTTCTACAAAAAAATTAAAAAATTAGCCAGGTGTGGTGGTGCACAATTATATCCTAGCTACTCAGAAAACTGATGCAGGAGGATTGCTTGAGCCCAGGAGTTTGAGATTGCAGTAAGCTATGATTGTGCCACTGCACTCCAGCCTGGGCAACAGAGCAAGACCCTGTCTCTATAAATAAATAAATAAACAGTACTGCTGTGAACGTTCTTATACATGTCTTTTGGTGAACATATGAATGGATTTCTATTATACATATATTATGTATATGCTATATGAATATATCATATATATATACTGTATATATGCGTATATATATTCAGAAGTGAAAATGCTGGATCATAGAATATGCCTATATAAAGCTTTAGTAGATTTTCAAAGTGGTTTCCCATTTAGGAAGGGTCATTTAAGCTGTGGCCTGAAAAACAAAATGGAATGAAAGCTGCATTGAGATTTCCACACTAACATCTCCCTACTGCTATGACGAAAATGTGATCTTTTTTAAAGTGGTTAGAGTCCAATGAGAGAAGTCCCTTGCCTCTTTTTTGCTGTGGTCTCCCAGTACACTTTAGTGAGAGGAGCCTCTGTCATTTTGGTCAGAACCAGGGAGTCAAGAGATGGTGACTGATGACTCAGCTTCCTCAGCTCAGCTTCCCAGAGCTCTACTCACCACATCAGTGAGCCTGGCATGCAGGGGGAGACATAAACACAACCATGGTGTTGATATCAATCCTAGCAGAGATGTCACAAGCCAGGGCCTGGGAAGAGGAGGAAAGAATCAGGATAAAAACTTCAATGGAAACAAGATCAAATGAGAGACTTGAAAGTCACGACTAAAGAATTGTGTAAGTAACATGACAAAAGGCCTCTACTGCTAAAATAATCAGTGGTACCTGTTTCCAATCCCCAGGCATCTCTGTTCTGGGGAGGTCTTAGGACTCAGGGCTTTGCCAATTGTGTTGCCTGGGATGACAGCCAATTGATGGAAGCTGGAATTCAGGGTTTTCTTCTTAACAGAAATTAAAGTAGATAAAACAAAACTCCAAACAAAAAAAGCTGGCCACAAAATTAATGTCTATCAATGTTGTGTGGGTGTGAGGGCCTGCCCCTTTGTCTTAATAGAAAAGTATAAACATACCTGAGGAGTCCCAAAGGCCTGGTAGGAATGGGTCATTTTGAGAAAAAGTTTCCAAAGGGAAAGAAAAATCTAGTTGTTTTGCCCTTCAATGTTTTAGAGTTTCCTCAGAGTAGAGAGGAATCTTAGTGTGCTTCTCCTTAAGGTATTGCTCATAAAGTCCCATCTTTTAAAGAAAAGGAACAGAGTGAAAAATGGTGCATCAAAGTGAGATTTTCTTTTCCAAACATGTGTCCATAAGTGACCTGGAGTCCCTTCAGAATTGCATGCTGTGTCTTTAACCTAGTTCTCCTATTTAGAAAAAAAAAGTGTGGCTCACTGCCAGCACAGTGTTCTTGGGGCAAAGGGGAAGTGGGTTTAGGTAGTCAGACAGGTATGCAGCAAACTACCTTTCATTACAATACCTCAGGCCAGAAGGGATTGGGTCTTATGCCAAAAATCACTTTTGGCTATCTTTCTTTAGTACGTACAAAAATCGCGACTCAAAAAGTATTTCAGGCCATCATTTTAAATTTCAGTGGAATGTTCATGTTACTGATTAGAGTTGTGTTTGTAGAAAGTATTGAAGCTTGAGGCATGTGTCTATTCTGTAACAGTTGCATATGTGTGTGTTCTAACAGAACTTCTTGTAAGAGATCATTGTCTTTCATTTATTTATTTCTCTTAAGAGTTCTCAGGGAAAATAAAAGTTAAATTAGCTAAGAAAAAATTCTGATTAGTTGGGTTCCACCTACCTGCAATATTGATTTCTCTCTGTATATGGATAAAAGAAGTCAATTTAAACATGTTGACCCATGTGGTCCAGTTTATGTCACATTCAAATAAACACAACTTTGAACACCAAGACTAATCAGAAAGTAATTCAAATATTGACCAGGGACTCTTGAAGGATGTCAAAAGAATATCTAGGAGAATTCCTAACAATTATTTCTGCATCTTTCTTTCTATTTCCCACCACTCTGCAGTTCTTTTCAAAGACTTACTTAACTCACCAAATCTCTTTCTCATCCCTGCATTGCATTCAGGGTTCTGGTTTCTTTCCTCCCTCTCTCCCAAAAAAACACAAAAATAAATAAATTTGTTTCTTTATAGGATTGAAAAAAAAAATCCTAGTTTGTATCTTATCTTCCAATTCCCAGATCTTTCTACCCACTTTCCTGGTTAGCTTCACAGAAGTCCTGGAGACAAGCTAGCAGTCACAGAGAGGGAAGATTGTGAACCTTTATACATTCACGTTTATGGTCCCAGTTGCACAATAATTTTAAATGCAATTCATACAACAGGCTGTTTCCCAGTCACTAAATGACAAGACTTTCTTTGCAATAAGAGGCAAGGCCAACAGTGACCAAAATTCACATTTTTGAAGACCGGAGGAAGGATGAGGGAAGAATTGAAATGTGGTATAAGATGAGTAACATCTTTGAGCAGAGGTGGTGTTCTGCCTTAGACTCACCTCTTCCCCTCCTCATATGAAACCACACATGCTGATGTTTTTCCCTAGAAGCCCTATTTCTTGAAATCTGAGACGATAATCCAACACATCATTTCCTTGAAAGTTTACTTACTTTTTGATTGTTATTTGATATGAAGAAGAAATCCAAAAGAGAGCAGAACTTCAAGGTCGAATTTGGCCATTTCCATGCTAGTTCATATCTGGTGCCTGAGAGTGTCTTCATTAGAATCTCATTTCTCTGTTAAAGTCAAACAGTATCTGATCTCTGCCCTATCCAAGGGCTGGTGTGAGCTTAATGCCAGCATTTAATGCCCAAACATAAAGCTGGGACAGGTAAGGTGCTTCACCTGCAGCATCCAAATATCAGAGCAGGCAGAGAGGAAGTCTGGGAGCATACGAAGTAAAAACAAATAATATGATTTGATAAGATACAAGTATAATTAAAAGTTAGAAAAGAAAAATACTAAATACATGTTAAATGTATACATGTTGAAGAGATTGCCAGATAAGAGGGTTTTTATAGTGTGGTGGAACAAATGAAGAAATGTTTCCTTATGGAGTAGTATATTAAGAAAATGTCCATGTCACCTATATTTGTTTAGAAAGAGTTATTTTGAAAGCACCTGGTTTTCTTAGGATTAAACTGCCTAGTCCTTAGGGAAGAGTGTCTGTTCATTCATTCGTTAACTCACAATATATTAAAATTGTACTTACCATATACCAAGCACAGTATTAGGCACTAGAAATAGGGTATGGAATATGACCAACATGTTCCTTACCCTCTTAGAGCTTACAATATAACAGGGAAGACAGACCTTGTATAGGTTATTAGACAATGAATGTGTGCAAAGAGAGTGATGATGGAGAAGTGAATGGTGCTATTGAAGGCATTGTGGAGGAATATGACCAAAAAGAGGATAGAGTTGCTTTCTTATGAGTTGAACAATTCAGGTGACACTGCTGTCACCGCAGGGCATGGGCTTTCCCCCTTGCCTGGAAAGAATACATTAACATCAGATTAAGCAAAGAGCTTATAAAATGCATGATGGCACACTGACCAATCAAAACATACCAAGCATTCTTTTCCAGAGGATTGGGAAAGAGATTCATTTTGAAATAATTATCTGGCAATAGGTTCAATGTGAAAAAAATAAACATTAAGCCATAATTATTTTTCAACAGAACTGGAAACTTATTCATCCTACTTTCTGAAATTGTATATCTATTTCATAGCACTGGAAGCCCAATACTATGTTTTATGTTCTGAGGGTAAAAACACGATGTCTGTTTTATTTCACAACATGAATTGAAAGCATTTGTGGGACAGGATGTTGTTTTGGTTCAATAGGTTGTTCAAGGTTCCTCAGGAGTTTTATCCAGTAACTGCTTTCAGCTTTAAGAAATTAATGTTTCCATTTGGTTTTCAGATCCAAAGACTGTGTAAGCAGATTTTTCTGTTTTTGATGCCTTATCCAATTGCTAGTGTGGTTTAAGGTAATCAATCATATAACTGAGAGTTAAAGAACTCTGGCTAAGAGTTTTTACACAAATAAAACTTGCATTGGTTTGAGTGGGAATGGTGATTGTTCAAGGATTACAGGAATAGGTTGTAGTCAAACCTCAAAAATGTTTCAGATTTGCAGCTCAGGCACCGGTTGGGAAGGTTGTACCTTATGATTCAGGTAAGATACTGGCAAGGCTTATGGTAGGAAAATGAGAATACCTGATGAAAACAAAGTTACTAATTCCCTTGGCTGCCCAGCAAGTCTCTACCTGTCCCTCAGGAATCTTTCTGCCAAATTACGGAAGGAAAATATGTCTTTCTCTGGGGTATCCAGGGAAGATGGAGGTTCCTTTCCAGCCTTCATCACAAAATTTACTAGTCATATACTGTGACAGGCATCTAACACAGCACAAAGACATAAGATTATAATCCCAAGGAGCTCACTGTTTAATAAAGGAAAATTAACATAAATAAAATACTTGCAATGTAGCATAAGTACAATGCTGAGAACATTCATGCTATATTTTCAACCAGGAGACAATGCAATTAGCAGTACCGGGACTCAGGGGAGAGAAGGGTGGCAAAGAATACTGCATGAAAGTGAACAACAAAGTGGGAAAGGGAAGGAATACAGGGTTTGTATTTAGGAATACAATGAAATTAGTCAAGGTGGTCACTGCCTACCTTCTTTCAGGACACTTTTCCCCTTCAAGGGTCTATCAACCCTATTTTCCAGTGTTCAATACCTTCCTGTTGCCCTCTAGAGGCCCAGAGTTCACCACTCTGGAGTCCCACCTTGGTCTGCCCTTACTCAGCCCAGTATTGTCACCTGTTCTGATCTTTCCCCCAAATTGTATGCTGACTCATTGTATTAGTTTCCTTTCTTTGCAGTAAAAATTGCCATTAATGTAGGGCTTAAAACAGCATAAATTTATTATCTTATTATTCTGAAGGTCAGAGTCTGAAATTGTATCATTGGGATAAAAAGGTGTCAGCACAGCTGCACTCCTTTCTGGAAACTCAAGGGGAGTCTATTTTCTTGCCTTTTCTAGCTTCTAGAGGCTGCCTACATTCTTTAGCTTGTGGCCCTTCCCATCTCCAAAGCCAGCGATAGCCAGTCGAGTCCTTCTCATGCTGTGTCCCCCTAGTTTTGCTTTTGCCATCACATTTTACCCTGATTCCCACTTCGTCTTTCACCAGTCACCCTGTGATGACATTGGGCCCAGCTGGCTATTCCTGGATTCTGTCTTTTAAGTTCAGCTGATTAATAACCTCAATTCTATCTGTAACCTTAATTCTCTCTTGCCATGTAATATAATACAGTCACAGGTCCTGGGGATTAGAATGTGGTCATTTTAGGGGGTAATCATTATTCTGCCTACTGCACCCACCTTCAATTCTACTGTTAATCAAAATTTACTTGTATGTTCTTCAATGACTCCTCATTAAGTAAAAAGTGGACCTAATGATTTCACCCAGCAGAAGGTATTAAAGGGAAATATGTCGGACCTGTCTCTACTTATTCTCTTATACCTGTTTACATTTCATGAGTCAAGCATGGTTCTCTTCTATCTGAACCCAAATGAGCCTTCAGAATATTTTTTCTCATCCTGGCAACCACTTCCTTATGACCTTTGTGATCTCTATATCTTGCCTACCCCATTCTCCTCCTTGAACAACTACTGATCTTCTTTTTGTCTCTATAGATTAGTTTGGATTTCCCAGAGTTTTATGTTAGTGGAATCATGCAGTGTGTACTCTGACTCAAACTTCTTTCATTCAGTATAAGTAGTTTATTATTCACCCATGTGTCATTCAATAGTTTCATTAGTTTTGGATAAATATTGTGGATCAGTTTTCCATCATATGGATACACCATAATTTGTTTATATATTGACCTTTTGATGAACATTTGAGTTGTTTTACATTTTGGCTATTACATATTAAGCTGCTATAAAAATTCAGGTATAAGTAGTTGAAAGGATGTAAATTTCCATTTTTCTTGAGTAAATACCTAGGAATTAAATAATAGCTGGATATATGATATGTATATGTTTAACTTCTTAAGAAACTGTCAAAATCTTTTCCAAAGTGGTCGTACCATTTTACATTTTCTCTAGCAGTGAATACAAATTCCAATTTTTCTACATCCTCACCAATACTTGGTAAGGTAAGTCTTTTAATTTTTTACTATTCTGATAGGTATGTAGTGATACCTCTTTGTGGTTTTTATGCATTTCTCTAATGGTTAATGCTGTTGAGCTTTTCATGTGCCATTTGTTATATCTTCTCTGGTGAAGTGTCCAAGTAAATATTTTGCCCAATTTGTTTTTTTTGAGATGGAGTTTTGCTCTTGTTACCAGGCTGGAGTACAGTGGCATGATCTTGGCTCGCTGTAACTTCTGCCTCCCGGAGTCAAGCAATTCTCCTGCCTCAGCCTCCTGAGTAGCTGGGATTGCAGGCATCTGCCACAACGCCCAGCTAATTTTTTTGTATTTTCAGTAGAGACAGGGTATCATCATGTTGTCCAGGCTGGCCTCGAACTCCTGACCTCAGGTGATCCACCTGCCTTGGCCTCCCAAAATTCAGGGATTACAGGCGTGAGCCACCGCTCCTGGACCTTTTGCCCAATTTTTAATTGGAATGTTTGTTCTCTTATTGTAGAGTTTTGAGAGTTGTTTATATATTCCAGATTCAAGTTTGTTATCAGATATAGGTTTTGCAAAGATTTTCTCCCAGTCTGTGGCTTGCCTTTTAATTTTTGTTCTTTCATTTCCTTTTCATTCTTTCATTTATAAAACAGTGTTATTCAAAGAGCAAAAGGATTCCATTTTGATGAAGTCCAATTTGCCAGTTTGTTTTTCTATGAGTTGTCCTTTTGGTGTCATACCTAAGAAATCTTTGCCTTACCAAGGTCATCATAAGTATTTCATATCTTTATTAATCTTGTAAATGTTAACACTTCCAGATTTCAATTTCTGACACTTCGTTGCTAGTATATAGATGTTATGCTGTTAAATTCCTCTCCATCAAGTCCAGAGGCACACAATGCTTGGTTATCCCACTCTTAGTGATGTTAAGATTAACCAATGAATTTAGATAGTGTCAATATGGTCTATTCATTAAAAATGTTCTCCGTCAACCTTTTACTTAATATTTTTGGACCACTCAAACTGCCGACATAAATTATTTCATTAGAGGTTACAAGCTATTGACTTTTTGATTCTGTTATTCTTCCTGCATTTATTAGCTGTGATTGCTTTATGAAGAAATTTTTCTGGTCCCCTATTTCATTAACCTGAAATGTAGCTTATGGAGAAAGCAGTATAAATACTTGATTCTCTTTTTTAATTTATTATTTTATAACACATATTTAATACTCTAGAAACTACTAAGTCTTCAGGAATGTATTATTTTTGGACTATCTTAATGAACACATGAATTTGTATTTAGTTGATGTATTTCAATTCCTTGGAGCCATTACTTTTTTGATGCTTGAATTGTCCATCCTTGGCCAGTATGAACTCTTTCTTAATGGTCTTCATTCAATATGATCTAGTAGCCATTCATAAGTTTCTTGCTTTCGGGAGGGACAAGATGTCCCAGATTCATCCTGTACATTTCCTATTCTAGAGTTGGAATGGCTCTTTCTATAAGGGGTTCTGGTTCACTTTCTGGAGAAATGGTATGAAGCGATTGCAATCCAGATGCTGGGGACACTAATACTCCTGCACTGTGATTGTTTCTTTTAATGGGGTGTATGTTCATAATCAGAACTTAATTTTAATTCCGTCAAGTTTAATAATGTTTTTATTAATGATTAATCCTTTTTGGTGTCTTGTTTAAGAATATTTCCTTACTTGGAAGTTACAAAAATATTCTCCTGTATGATGTTCTGAAAGGATTGAATATTTTGCCTTTACTATTTAGGGCTGTGAATTAACTGGAGTTGATTTTGTTACATGGTTAAGGTTCTAGTATCATTTTTCCCCAAAATAATGCTCAACTTTTCTATAATTATTTATTGAAAGGTCCACTTATTTCTAACTTCTCTGCAGTACTATGCCTGTAATAAATCAAATATCTTTATGTGTGTAGGTTGGTTTCTAGAGCACACATATTTTATTCTATTGGTCTATTTGCCTATCCTTGTACAGGTACCTCATTCTTTTATGTTCTATAGCCTTTAGTAAGCCCTAGTATGCAGTAGAGCCAGTCTTCCAACAGTCATTGTGCCTTGGCTATCCTTGCCTCCTTGCATTTTTATATATTTTAGAATTGGCTTATCAATATTCCTCCCCAAAATCCCAAGATTTTAATTGAACTACATTGAAACTAGACTAATTTGTGGGGAACTGCTATATTTATAATACTGAGTCTTCCAATCAAGATACAATAAATCTCTATATTTAAGTCTCCTCTAATTTTCCTTGTTATAATTTTACAGTTCTTTCCATAAAAATCTTATAAACCTCAAATTATGGTTAATTCTAGTTATGTAATATGTTTGATATTACAATAAATGGTATAATCTTTTCAATTTTATTTTCTAAATGTTGCTTATATAAATAACAAATTATAAATTGATTTTTTATTTAATAGCCTTCTAAACTGAATTATTTACTCAAATAATTTATCTCTGAATTATTTTGTATTTTTATAAACATAATCATATCACCTGCAAATAATGCCATTTGTATTTTGCATTTAATTTTTATATATCATATTTTTTTACCTTGTTTTACTGTTTTGTCTAGGACCCCTAAGGCAATGGGCTAGTAACACCTGTTTTTGTTCCTTATATCAAAGAGAAAACTTTGTCTCCCCATTAAAATTTGCTTGTAAAGTTTAAATTTTTATTTTTATTATTTTTCGGACAGAAAAAGATCCTCTTAATTCCTACTTTGCTAAGCTTTTCCTTTTTAATCACAAAAGAATTCAAGTCTTATCAAATGGCTTTTTTTCTGCATCTATCTAATCGATCATATGGTTTTTGTTTAATCTCTCAATATGGCAAATTACATTGATTAATGTTAAGTGTTAAACCAACACTTAACCAATCTTGACTTGCTGGCATAAACCCCATTGATTAAATTACATTACCATACCCAGCGCAGTGGCTCACACCTGTAAGCCCAGCACTTTGGGAGGCCGAGGCAAGCAGGCGGATCACTTGAGGTCAGGAGTTCGAGACCAGCCTAGCCAACATGGTGAAACCCTATCTCTACTAAAAATACAAAAATTAGCCAGGCCTGGTGGTGGGCGCCTGTAATTCCAGCTACTCAGGGAGACTGAGGCAGGAGAATCACTTGAACCCGGAAGGCAGAGTTTGCAGTGAGTTGAGATCGCACCACTGCCCTCCAGCTTAGGTGACAGAGCGAGACTCTAACTCAAAGAAAAAAAAAATTACGCTACCCTTTTGCTATATTGGTAGATTCAGGTTGCTGCTTTAGTGGGATTTTAAGAATGAGTGAAAGTGAGTTCATGTTTCAATCTGCCATCTTTACTTCCAAGTTAGTATTCAATAATTTTTTGACTGCGAATTTACTGTAATGGCACCTTCATTCCATTGTAGTATTCCTTGCCACTCTTCTCTCTCCTGAATCCTGGCACTGCTAATTGCATTGTCTCCTGGTTGAAAATGTAACATGAATATTCCCAGCATTGTACTTATAGAACATTGCAAGTATTTTATTTACACTAATTTATTAGACAGTGAGCTCCTTGGGATTATAATCTTAGGTCTTTGTGCTGTTAGATGCCTGCCACAGTGCATGACTAGTAAATTTGTAATGACAGGAAGGCTAGAAAGGAACCTCAATCTTCCTGGGATATATATTGAATATCCCTTATTGCAACATCGCTGCTTGGCAGCTGCTAAGAATGACAGCCGCCAAATGTTGTACAAGAATGTGTCGAAAGGCCCCATGGGGTGTGATAAATTGCACTGGTATAAGTCATCCTTTTTAACCTTTCAAAGCATTTTTACAATTATCCTCTTACTTGACCCTCACAACCGAGAAATAGGTAAATTAGTAGCTTTAGCCCTCCCTTACACATAAGTAAACAAGACCCAGAGAAACTAAATATTTACCTAAGACTATACGCTAGTTTGGGGCCAAATTTGGTCTAGAATTCAGGTTTCCAGATGTTTAAACCCAGGCTCTTTTTAATAGACCAGTGGTTCTCAAACTATGACTCGTAGGGGCTGCTATTAAACAGGGATGGGAGAGAAGATCGAGGGTGACTGATCAGACGTCTGGGCCCCCTCCCTACTCATGTTACAGTTCTGGTTTTGTCTCTCCATATAATTTATCACTGGGAAAATAGCTCTCTTGCTGATAACAACACGTCACCACTAGTCTTTAAGCACACACTTATTTGTGGCACCATGTGATGTTTCAGGCTTGTATACTCCGTGTCCTGGAACTGGTTTCAGCCATTTCTCCAAGGACTTCTGGTTTGTTTTGGTGGAAATGAGATTTAGATTCCAGTATCTGGGCTCTAGGTGGGCTCATTGCTACTGGTGCTTCATTGCTTTTAGCTCTTTACAGGAGACAGTGCTAGGAAACTGCTTTTCTAAAAATAAATAAATAAAATAAACAAGATAAAAAGATAAAAGAAAAGCCTGGGTTCCTAGTGAGAGTTGTAATTCAAATGCATTACCACATTATTTCTTATCTTCTCCCATTCCAGTTTTGTATCGCCTTCTTCCATAGAGAAAACCCTGCTTCTCAAACACCACAAGCAATATTTGTTCACTTCTTCTATCCTACAATACACACAAAACAGTTTTTAAGCTACAACACATACACCTGTTAAAAACGAAACTATTAAATACAGTCAATTTTACTTGCAATTCTTTTTATTCTTGTACTGTATGATACTATATAATACTAAGGTTATATAGTCAGAGAAACAAAAAAGATCAATTTTGCTTGACTTTCAAAAATATGTTTATAATTTTATATGCTTTATTGGTTAATGCATATGTATATATATACATATGTTTGTGTATGTGTGTTTGTGTGTGTGTGTGTATACTGAGAGAAGTCCTAATCTCTGTTTCTTCAGTCTCTACTTTGATACCAACTACTCTATACAATCATTTTAATCTATTGTTGGTTACCTTTTTTTCACTTCTTTTTTGACAATAAACAAATATTGTATATACATGTATGTACACTTATTTTCTCTATTGTAATAAAGATAGCATATGCTATGCACATTCTATTTTGTTTTAATACTTAAAAGTAAATTTAAATTATCAATTTGCAATTTTATGTTTAGTATTTCTTATTTCTTGTTTAAGAATTCTTTACCCGCTCAAAGGTCACAAAAATTTTTCACTATATTATTCTCTAAAATTTTTTAAAGTTTTGCCTCTTATAGTTTAGCTTTTAATCTCTCTAGAGTTGGTTTTGTATATGATATGAGGGAGTGACCCATTCCATTTTTAAAATGGGTTTCCATTTATCTAATGTACTTCATCAAACCGTCTATTCCTTACCCACTGATCTTCAGTGTCAGTTCACTCTGCATCAAGTTTCCACACATTCATGGATCTGCTCTGGACTTTCTATTCTGTTTTATTTGTCATTCCATCTATTCCTGAGAAAATCTTCTGTTTAAAACTTTTAGACATATTTTTATTTTATTAACTTTCATTTTAGGTTCAGGGGTACATAGTGCAGGTTTGTTATATAGATAAATTTTGTGCCATGGAGGTTGACATACAGATTATTTCATCTCCCAGGTAATAAGCATACTACTTGACAGGTAGTTTTTTGATCCTCCCCCACCTCCCACCTCCCACCCTCCACCCTCAAATAGGCTCCAGTGTTTGTTGTTCCCTTGTGTCCATAGTATTTGATGTTTAGCTCCCACTTACAAGTGAGAACATGTGGTATTTAGTTTTCTGTTCCTGTGTTCGTTCACTTAGGATAATGGCCTCCAGCTCCATCTATGTTGCTGCAAAGAGCATGATCTCATTATTTTTTATGGCTGCATAGTATTTTACAGTATATATGTACCACATTTTCTTTATCCAGTCTATCATTGATGGGCATTTAGGTTGATTCCTTGTCTTCACTATTGTGTATAGTAATGTCATAAACATACACATGCATATGTCTTTATGGTGAACTGATTTATATTCCTTGTGGTATATACCCAATAATAGGATTGCTGTGTTGAATGGTAATCCTGTTTTAACGTCTTTCAAAAATCACCAACTGCTTTCCACAATGGCTGAAGTAATTTACATTACCACCAGCAGTGTAGAAATTCTCTCTTTCTCCACAACCTTGTCAGCTATCAGCATGTTTTTTTTTTCTTTCTTTTCTTTTTTTTTTTTTTACTTTTTAGTAATAGCCATTCCGACTGTGTGAGATAGTATCTCACTGTGGTTCGATTTGCATTTCTCTAAAGATTAATGATGTTGATATGGTTTGGCTGTGTCTCTACCTAAATCTCATTTTGAATTCCCAGATACTGTGGAAAGAACAGATGGGAGGTAATTGAATCATGGGGCAGGTCTTTCCCTTGCTGTTCATGTGATAGCAAATAAGTTTCATGAGATCTGATGGTTTTATAAAGGTGAGTTTCCCTGCGCAAGCTCTCTTCTCTTGTCTGATGCCATGTGAGATGTACCTTTCACCTTCTGCCATAATTGTGAAGCCTCCCCAGCCATGTGGAACTGTAAGTCTATTAAATCTCTTTTTTTTTTTGTAAATTGCCCAGTCTCTAGTATGTCTTTATCAGCAGCATGAAAATATAGATGTTGAACATTTTTTCATATGCTTGTTAGATGCATATATGTCTTCTTTTGAAAAATGTCAGACTTTTTTTTTAGTTCTAGAATTTTCATTTAAAACATCAGTAACTGTTTCTCTGCTGGAGGATTTTCTACTTGTTAGTTCATTATGAAGGTATTTTTTTCCTATGCTTCTGAAGATAGTTTTAATAGGATCCTTTTCTGCTAATTCCAACATCTGGCCAGTTTCCACTGATTGATTTTCTCTGGAATATGCATCACATAATTCTGTTTCTTCACATTATTCTAATTATTTTATTTCTTTCTTTATAATTTTGGATTATCCTAGACATTGTAAATGATATTTTAGACTCTGAATTCTGTTATATTCTTCTGAACAGTGCTGAATTTGCTGAAAATTAAATTTCCTGGACTCTAACTTCTAACTCAGTTTACCTTGAAAGTGAAATCTTGTTTAACACCTTTATCCTTAGCAGGCTGTTGAGGATCTGCACTACGCATGCATAGTTTAGGGGCCAGCCAGAGATTTGGGCAGAGTTTATATGCAGAATTTGCAACTCTCCTTTCTGGTTATCTCCCTTCCTGGACTTCTCTCCTCACTTTTAGCTGCTGTGGTGGTTCCCAAACTCTGTTATTTGATTCTTCAAGCCACTAAGATTATAGACATCTATTTGAGTTTTAACCAACTAATGCCTGCCCTCAAATAAAGAGTAATTAAAAAATAGATAATTCACCCAGTTCCATTTTCTTCAACTAAGTTTAGGCTCCCCACTCCAGTTTCTGCCTGCTTTTAGTTGCTTTCCAGTTGTTCCAGGGAATTTTTTTTTTTTTTTTTTTTTTTGCCTATAAATTTTTTAATTTTATGTGGCGATTTAGTTTGATGGGAGCTACACAAACATTACTAGGAGCAAATAACCTGATTATTGTATTTATTTAGCTTCTGATCAGTCTTATATCTTGCATGACAAACCTCTTACCTTATTTTGACTCTTCAGAGTGTCTTAACTATTCTTGTGTAGAACCTGAAGTTTTATCCAGTATACCTCTCAGGTCCTTCTAAATGGAAGGGCCTGCAAATTAGCCATACCAAAGAAAGGTTATGTGGCATAGAGGAAAGGAAGCGAAACAGCTTCCTTTCTGTGCTGTCCATGCATCCCTACTGCAGGGATTATGACAGTTTGAGGTACCATCATAATATACATATGCATGTCAGGTGTGTTAGGGGAAGGCTGTTTAAACCAGGAGTAAACATTTGAGGAAAAGAAGCTTGTGGTTGGGAGAAGCAACTGGGAAGTCTGAAAATAAAGACAGAGGTGAGTTAGTAGGCTACTACGGGAATCAGGTGAGATGAGAAGCTGAGCTAAAGCAACATTAATGAGAAAGGGACCAGATTGGAAAGAGAATTAAAAATTGATAAACTGGCCAGGTATGGTGGCTTATGCCTATAATATACTGTAAGTACTATAATCCCAGTACTTTGGAAGGCCAAGGTGAGAGGATCACTTGAGCTCAGGGGTTTGAGACCAGCCTGGGCAACATAATGAAACCCTATTTCTACAAAAAAATAAAAAAATTAGCCAGATGTGGTGACACGCCTGTAGTCCCAGGTACTTGGAAGACCAAGGCAGGAGAATCACTTGAGCCCAGAAAGTTGGGTCTTCAGTGAGCTTTGACTGCACCACTGCACTTTAGCCAGGGTGATAGAGTGAGATATTGTCTCAAAAAAAAAACCAAAAAAAACAAGAAAAACTTGATAACCCCTGTGTACAGATTGAAAGAGATATTTATAAGGATAAGAAACATTCTCTCCCATCGCTCAAATCACAGCAGGTGACTTTGCTGACACATGTAATAATATTATAGAAAGTCTAGAAAATAGAAAAAACAATAAAAAATTCTACTATCTTTATATAACTAAAAATGTTTTATATTATCTTCCAGGCCTTATTTAGAAACAAATATATATGTTTTATAGCTACAACCACACACAAGTTTGAAGGTCTTTGATACATCACAATTTTGAATTATTTCTACCATCTCGCATGAATGAGCAATTTTCATCATGTTAATATTTGTAATTGTGTCCTTTTAGATGTCTGCATAGTATTCTGTCATTTCATACAGCCCCCAACCTTTTAAACTATTATTCAACTTATTGGACATTTATGTTGCTACAATTACAGATAACGCACCATGAACATGTTTATGTATGTAGTCTTTCTCTTCTATGTGGGATATATCTTTAGCTGTTAAGATATCCATGGTGAAAAGTAGAAACATTTAATATTGTTTAATGTATATTAATATTTAGTCACCAGAGCTCTGGCATTATAAAGCCCTAGAGTGATACGTGTGAGAATCTTTGAATTTCAGATCATTACTGAGAGAAAGGACTTTGTTTTGTAGCTCCAAGATCTAGTACTGTGGCTAGGCATATTAGACCAGTAATAGCTGAGTTTTGAATACGTAAATCAATGAGTAAAAGAATGATTAATTCACTTGTCTTGTGATGAGAGTATCAGCATGTTTCTTGCCATCTGGATGCAGTTTGATTTCAAGTGTCCCCTGTGATACTGGCAAGGCCTGGAGAGCCATTAAGACAAAGAGTTTACTTCTGTAAGCTGAGTTCTACAGAAGTCTGGAATGTTGCCCTGAGAACACAATCTGCAACACTATCTGTCTGAGATTTTTGGTTTTGTTTCCTCCACCACTATAAACCCAGGCGTTTCCACGGGCTCCCTTCTAAAAAAGAGAAGGTGATATTTCCTGGCTGAAGGTAACTTTCCCATTACATTTTACTTCAGTGTAGCAGGCACGCTAAGCGTGGGTCAGAATGTTTGAATGTTTTGGCTCTGTTCTCTTGTGGACTTCAGAAAACAACTAAGTTCATTCTCAACTTAAACCAGATAACTGTTTTTGTTTTGTGATGATTTTTCTTGTAAAGTGAGACAAATAATTTTGGTTCAGATAAAATTGTAAAAAAAAAAAAAAAAAAAAAAAGCTTAATTTAAGATTTAGCTGATTAGAATCAGGCTTTTGAGATGCAAATTTTATATCAATATCATTTGTCGTTTACTAGCACTAATAATTACTATTTATAGCACTCTGTTCCAGTCCCTGTTCTAGTACTTTTTTTTACTTTAATCATCTCAGCAATCCTATGAAGTAGATATTGCTTTCATTTTGTAACTATCAGGAAAATGATGCTTACAGATCTTAAGTCACCTATCCATAAGCACATAGAAGTGGTTCAGTCAGAATTCAAAACTAAGTCTGTCTGATACTGATGTCTATGCTCACATATCCAGTTGATTTTTTAAATAATTAATTAATTAATTAATTTTGAGACAGGGTCTCACTCCGTCACCCAGGGTGGAACTCAGTGGCACAATTTTGACTCACTGAAGGCTCACTGCAACTTCTGCCTCCCAGGTTCAAGCAATTCTCCCACTTCAGCCTTCCAAGTAGCTAGGATTACAGGTGCATGCCACTCACCACGCCCAGCTATTTTTTTTTTTTTTTTGGTAGAGACAGGGTTTCATTGTGCTGGCCAGGCTGGTCTCGAATTCTTGACCTCAGGAGATCCGCCCACCTCAGCTTTGCAAGGTGCTGGGATTACAGGCATGAGCCACTCACACATCCATTTGAAAAGCACTTTCATATAAATTTTATTTTCTCATTAACAGTTGGAATATGGGAAAGAGGACTGTTCTTAGTCCTGCCTGGCATATGTAAAGACGGAGATTTACAGATTATTTTTTTTGCCATCCAAGGTCACACTGGAAAGAGTTATCAGAGTCAGAGCATAAATGAAAACCTTCTAGTCTTCATCCCATACCCTTTCCACTCTTCTCATTGACTCCCTAGAGATCTTCTCTCTCAGTCTCTCACTTTATGTTTGAGCAAATGGAAGCACAGAATAGTGCAATGATTCATCAAGGTCATACAGCTAGTTAGCAAACTAATGCTATAGCCTGGATTTTTTTTTTTTACCACCCAAGCTAGTGTCTTTCCTATTACATCTATGTGGCAAACAAAACCTGATTCTTAAGGAATGTTTAATGTGAGTTACAATCCAAACCAGGAAAGACATTAATACAGGCCATCCAGTACAGAGCCCTTCACTCATCATGTTCATTTGTAACAAACGTCCTCCCTCATTTGAGATACCCAGCTGATGTACTCATCATGAATGATGAGTATGAATGTGTCCTGCACTGTAGACCATTCCTGAGTGGGTCCCCCATTGTCGGTATATGGAGAGGCTCAGGAATAGCAACTCTCCCTTCCTCAGTGAAGACCTTGAAACAGTCAAAGTAAATAGAATTTTCCACATCAACAGCTGTATTTATTTTGGACTGTTTCTCCACCTAAAACGCCTATTTGCTGTTCTTGAAGCTTCTGAACCTGTTTATTTTCAACCTCCCAGAGGCAGCCAGCTGTTGTATTCCCATTTCATGGTAAAAAGAAGTCAACACGTTCTTCTGGAGGGAAGCAACTCATTTTAAGACCTTAAAGGGTATCACCCAAAGGAGAGTTTACCAACTGTGGATATTTCCTGAGCAAGACACTATTCCTGCTCTCAAATATCTTATTCAAATTGCTTAACTGATGTAATTGGAGACAGAGCTTGAGCGCTGAAAATTACACAGTAATATAGAAGAGCTAGGGAGCAATATAAGCTCGAGATTTAAGTGATGTCAAGTGAATGTGATTGAACAGAACCTCCCCATCAGTAGGCTGAATTAAGCCTATAGGAATATTTCGTTTGGGGTCCAAGTTTGTTTGTTCGTGTGTTTTTCAGTGAGCCAGTATTTAAAAATTGAGAGACGTTACCTAAAAATCTAGATTTATGGTTTCCTTCGAAATACCAGAAGATCTGCCAATATGTGTTTGTCCTCATTTGGGGCATCAGTGGGCTGGTCTGGTGGGTGTGTTAGATGAAACACACCCTCCCCAGGTTGCTATAAGTACTCTCTGTTTTCTTTCCAGTGTTGAGGCCCTCTTGGTTGCCTTGAACCTTCACACTTGCAGTGTTGTTTTACTTCTTCTCTTTCACTTCAGTTTTGTGCTGGATCCATGGGAATGTGAGTATTTCAACCCTATTGGGGTCATTAGTGCCTTAAGGGCTGGTGTGGATGTCACCCTTGTTGAATGCCCATTATAATATAATAAGCACTTCACTAGGCATGTTCATAGTTACTACTCACAGAAAACCCTACCAGGTAGGCATTATCATTATTATTTTACAAATGGGAAAAATGAGACTCAGAAAGGGTATGTGACCAGCTAGAAGTCATCCAGTTTGTGAAAAGCTAGGATTCAAATGCTGGCTGCCTGATTTCTTCCCCTACAGATACTACATCCCAGAGAAGTAGGAAGTGACAAAGTTGAGTCTTGAACTCCAGCCTAGTGAATATTCTAAAAATTCATACTCTATCACAGGCACAGATCTTGCTATGTGTAAAGAGATAGCTAGCAAATACCTCGTGATGAATCAAGAGGACCTAGAAGAAAAGAACCACTTCTGTTGGGAAATGACTTAATGACCAATAATAATTTCTGAAAAGAACATACTGCAATAGTCCTTAAATTGTAAGTAGACAAACCCATCACCAAGGAGTTAGCCTGTGCTTCTGGGATAGATTGAAAATTTTGGACATAGCAGGGTACTGAACTATTAGAAAATACCATTTGGGTATTTTGATGAGAGGATTAGAATCTTGTGGAGATGCTAAATGAAGACTACAAATTCCATATGGTTTAGGCAGATAAAGGAGCAGTAAAACCTATATTCTAAATTCTAAGCCAACCATCCCTGGGAAGTGGCCACCAGAAGCTGGACCTCAGAGACTGAAGCCTGATGTCAAAGCCCATCACTTTGCATACAGCTCATTCTAGGTAGTGGAAATACAAAATATTTAAATGTCAGTTATTCTGTTTTATATTTTTAAAAAGAGTTTTGGAAAGTTGCAAAGCTTGAATTCAAATCCAGGACACCCGGGGTTATTTCTGTTATATGCTACCTTCCAGAAAACAGATTGTAGATAGTAGAGGGAAAGGCATTCCAGGTAGGCAATGTCATGTTAGAAAACTTCAGATTCAACTTGGGTAGAGAAGAGAACAAAATAGCAGAGATTGAAGTCTCTAAAATTTCCAACACCATGGTATTTGATGACAGCAGCTACCTGTTTGATTACTTACCCTGTTACCACAGATTACAGAGTACTGACCATGCTGAACCTCACTGAAATTCCCAAGGGACATGTCTCTAATGACCACACTGCCCATTTCACTCTCCTTTCCCTTAGCCATGGCCATTTACCCAACTTGCATGATCCACCCTACTCCAAGGTTTTGGATCAATTATCTTCCTGGTCAAGGTAAGTTGCAGGTTCATAGGTAAATCACAAGCCAGTTATAAGTTGAGTAATGTTTAACAGCAACAACAAAACCAAAAATAACAATTACCATAACAGTAAAAATAGTAGTTACTTTTCCTGAGCTATGTCTGTGTACTAAACACTTTGCTATTAAATAAAATAATAAATATATGCTTTACTCCATATAATTATATCACTCTGTGAGTTACTCATTATGGGGAGACAATTCTCTGTAGGTCTCTTGCATTTCTCCATACCTTGTAAGTGAGGCTGCGTGTATAACAAACATCCTTGGAAGACAGATAGTGTTTCCTGTCAGAGAAAAGAATACGCATGTTTAATGACCACTATAGAAGATTTCAGGTTTCCTAAACTCAGGGTTTCTCTTTTGCAATGCAACCCTCTGTGCATCTCCCTAATGAAATTGGAGCTTGGAACACTGGCACAAAAATGCTGATACTTTGGCTATAGCTGTTGCCATAAATCATAAACTGTCTTTTATCTCTGATCTTGGAGTCTTGTGTCTTCTACTGGCATTTATGAAACTGGCAGTTTAACCTATTAATTGGCAAGTACGGTAGTATCTCAGACTCTGTGCAGTCATTTGAAATATTTTATTCCTCTCATTTTGCAGAATAGGGAACAGTGGTAGGGACTGTTTTCAACTGCTAGTGTTTGTTACCTCTGATCTTACTGCTCAGTCTTTAGCCTTGACACTCTGCCTTGTTATAAAGATTAAATTCCCACTTTGAAGCAGTTTCTGGCACCCATATCCCAGTTTTATTCTCTGTCCCGTGCATAGTCATCCATTCATCTAGCCCAATATTTATTAAGCACATAATATCTATCTTGTTCTCATCAGTTCTCCTAGAAAATGAAGTCTTCGAACCCCAAGTCCCATAACTCATAGTATAATGCTGGAGAATAAGTAAAAATAATAGATGTAAAAACATCTAATACCAATGATTCTCAAACTTTAGGTTGCATCTGAAATACCAGGATACTTGTTTTAAAACACAAAACTCCAGCATCTCTAAAAATTCTGAATTAGTATGTCTAGGTTAGGACCAAAATTCATAATTAAAAAAATAAGTTTACCAAGTGATTCTGGTGCATAAGGGTCATAGACTTCTTTGAGAAGCATTGATCTATGGGAGTAAAATGAAGTTCCAAGGAACACGGGAATCCCTACTATTTAGTCCTTACTTCTATCTTATGCTTCCATTCCTTGTTTTGTGCTTTACATTCTAGCAACTCCTAACAGACTTTTTTTTAATTTTTGTTTTTTTCTCTGTTTTTTTAATTTTTATTTTATTGTTTATTTTTTTGTTGTTGTTATTTTCTTTCCTAACAGAGTTTTAATACTTTTTACTTCTATTCTTCCATATTTTGGCCATCTTTCTTCTCTACATAAACTAGCTAACCTCTACTCATCCTGTAGCTCTGGTGTCTCCGCCTCCATGAAGCCTTCCACCATCCCAAATAGGGGATATACAGTACTTCCTCTTTCCTCCTAAAGCCTTCTGTGCTTACCTCTATTATTTAGATCTACCTTTGATTAAAATTATCTGTTTATATGTCCATCTCTATCATCAGACCATGAACTCCTTTAAGGTAGGCCATGTGTCCAGTTTATCCTTATATGGGAAGACCATTATGGGATACCACAGTATCTGGTTTACAATAGACATTGGGTTTTGAAATCAGTTTTTGTTGAATTAGTTAAAGAATAAATAAATGGCTGAATGAATAAAGCCATTTCTTTGCAAGTAGCTTTCAGTATAAAATCTTGTTACGATATACTATTGATTTTCTTAAAAACATTGATTTCTTCTGATACAGAGCCAGAAATATGAGAAAAAAGGGAAAGAACAGAATGTTAAATTTTAGCATCATAGGGAGATTAAATAATTTACCCTGGCCAACTCATTTTACAGATAAGGAAACTGAGGTTTAGAAATGATGAATGACTTGTCCAATGTCACACAGCTTGTTAGGGGCAAAATAAGATTGGAAGTTTTTGTCTTGGTTCACAGTCCCAAGCTCTTCAAGCTAACTATGGTTCCTCGCTTTCAATAAATTATGTACCTACTCAAAGCCCTGCTGAAGTTTCTTCCATCCTGGCTTTTATTGACCTCATCTGATATTGATCATGTTGATACTTCATATTATCTGAATAACTCATATACCACTTTTCCTTACATAAATTTGCCTTTGATATATACTCAGTATTGGGAGCATTTTTTTTTAAAATCTTTTGCTACATTTATCTTCACTGTTTAGATTTTTGTTTTTATATGCTATAAATCAAATTTGCCTCCTCATCTTGGCTGACTAATCTCTGATCAATAGATTTTTCTAGAGAATATCTCCTTCACTAGTATTTAGGAGAGGGAAATGTGATATACTAAATAATAAACTCTCTTAGTTTTTCCAAATTCATTCATACAATCATCTCCATCTGTGTTTCCTCTGTCACTTTTATAATCAGATGTGGAAAATATTTAACATCCCATTGAGTCCTCCAGTTTAAATCAGTACACATGATAAATTGCATGGGGGTGTTTAATTTGTCTTGCAACAGAAACCTTTATCTTTGCCTGGCGGCCTGACTATAGTTTAATAAAAGAAAGGCCCTTTGAATAGATCTTGTGCAATATGAGGTCTCACCCAGGTCTCTGAATAATTCATCAGGCAAGAATCTTGTTTCTGTTTATGAAATAATATTCTGAAGACCATTAGGGCTAGACCTGTGCAGTAGTCACAAAGTCCTTCTTGAGTTCCAGCTAGTGATATGCAGAAAATTACTGTGGCCACAATTCTTCAAACATGGCTAAGTTCAAGGGAATTTGTTAACTTCTTGTGTTGCATCCAAAAGTTTCCAGTTATCAACAAAAGATGGCATACCAATGCAATTACTCCTGATATATTCCAGTTAGGGATTCTAATTAACCATAGTTGTGTGGGTGTAGGTGGTCTGAAATAACAGGAATCAGTGAAAATTTAAAGTGTAAATACACAACGGAGAACATTTACATATCACAACCAGACAAACGTATCCCACTGAGCTGAATGTGCTTTCAACAGGAAACAGGAATTTTTGGGCCATCTCCCAAACCCTGATTCCCAGCCGTTGTAAACTATTTGGAGATCCATTTTGTTTCCAGTTTTGCAACAGACTTCTCCAACAGCTTATTTGCTTCATGTGTCAACAAAGTTGAAAAACACAGTGCCTCTTACATAAGTTAGTCAGAAATGTATAAAGCTATTGTTAATGATGTGGTTACCCCCTGAACTTGGACAAAGAAATTGTAGGCTGTGCCAGAGAAGCAGGCTTATCTTGCTGAGCCTTAGTATGTCTCCTTGATTCTTAGCTAACTCTTATACTCATTGGTTTGGGATCCTTTTAAAGGTTGTTTATTTTTAGAGCGATTCTGCTAGCCAAGGAATAGCAAAGTAAGAAAGGGAAAGAAAGACTTGTTTAGCTTCAGGAAAACACACACTGCCTGTTTTGGAGGAAAATCATCCCTGGGGATAAGGCCAAAGGGAGATCCCCGAAGGCAAATTCTTGACTGTCTAGGTCCTGTAGCCACACACACTATTGCCTTTATCCAAATATCAGCAGAAACTACCAAGCCCATCTGTGCAAGTGGCAGTAATTCAGATTGTTTTTAAATGCAGCTCAGATCATGTCACTGAATCTTTACTGATTTTTATCATTCATAAAATCAAATGCAAACCTCACAGGCTGGCTCTCAATGCCCTCCAAAAATAAATAATTCTCTAATATTATCTTCCATTAATTTAATAAAGCCTTATTGCCAGGTAGTCCCTGAAATAATCAGCCCATGATGGTTAATTTTATGTGTCAACTTGGCTGGGCCATGTTTATGCATATTTTAATAATTATGAAATATATGTTCAACATTATTCTGGATATTTTTGTGAGAGTATTTTTGATGAGATTAACATTTAAATTGGTCAACCCTGAGTAAAATAGACTGCTTACCACATAATGAGGGTGGGTCTCACCAATCAGTTGAAGGCCTGAATAGGACAAAAGACTGACTTTCTTCTGATGGGAAATTCTGCAAACAAAAGGCCTTCAGACATGAATTGCATCATCATCTCTTCCTGGGTCTCCAGCCTAATGGTCTTCTCTGCAAATTTTGGACTTGCTAGGCTTCATAATTATGTGAGCCAATTCCTTAAAATACATTTTTTTTCTATGTGTATACATATCCTAATGGTCTTGTTTCTTTGGAGAATTGGCTAAAACATAGCCCCAGGCTTTTATGTTTTGTTGTTTTTGTTTATATGGTATTACAAACACTATTGCTAGTAATACTACTATTAGTATTTATTAAATCTTCCTATGTGCCAGGCACCATGAACTGAATTTCCACACATTGTCTCATTTAATTCTCATAACAACTTATGAAGCAAGGACATCGAGTTATTAATCAATTGCTTAAGATCATAACACTAGTAAGTGGCACAGTAAGAGTGTTGATTTTATATGGTTTTGACACAAAAGCCCTTATTATAATGAGTTTGAACTTCAACAAGAAATTATATCTTTGAGAAAGTTAATTTTCTCTCTCAATTTTTAAAATAATAGCTTAGCAACCTTTCTGATTCTTTCCCACTGCATAGTGAGCTTGTGGAGAATGGGAATCGTGTCTTTGTGTTTTTGTGTCCCGTGCAACACCACAGTATTGTGCAGAGTAAGTTTTCCACTTGTTCTAGGAAATTCTCTGATTACCTAAATATCAGGATTCTGAAAAGGAAAAGAGATTCAGCTAAAAAGGAGTTGGTGAGGTTGGTCTCTGGCTTCCAGCTTTCTCTCTCTGCACTCTCCTTTTCCTCCAGAGAGAACTCTCATTCTCCAAGGCACTCAGTGCCAGAACTCTAAGAGGCAGAGGATGCAAGCATTCAATGAGAGTCAAGCCATGATGTGCTGGAGCCAGTTTGTACCAGCTCATGAGAGTCAATTACAAGCACCTTTTCTAAACTCTATACTCAATGATGTAATACTGGAAGCTTGAAATTGCCCATGTGTGAGTATTTACACCATGGAAATCAGTAAATACTACAAATCAGTGCTTCCCTCCCTCCCATCCAGAGAACTGGTTTATCATTGAACTAGTACCTGCCCAAAGATGAGAGGGACCCATGATTCCAAATGCCTCCTGCCTTTTCCCCCGCTCCCTTTGACCTTCTCAACTTCTGGATCCACAAAACTTTGTTAAGTGTCTTCTATAAGCAGTTGCTCTGCCAGGTGATATGAAGAATATCATGGTTAATGCCATCTGGTTCCTTACTTAGGAACTGGTTTGTCAGTGGCAAAATGACAGACACACAAAGAACTTGAATAACTACTGATTATCCCATTTGGCTTTTCCCTCTTATTTGTTTTGAAATTCAAAGTATGAACATTTACCTACATAAAAATATAGAAAATGTAAGTGCCATGAGGACAGGACCTTTGACTTTTTATTACCTTTGCTGAATGCTAGGACAGTGTGAAGCACACGATGAGTACTAAACAGTGAATGAATATGAATAAACATACATTAAAAAATGAAAAGACTATAATAAAATGTTAGCAATGCTTATCTATATAGAACTGATAGGATTATGGGTCACTTTCCTTTCTTTAGTTTTTGGTGAGGGCTTATCTGTATTTTTCAAATTTTTAATGATGGCCACATATTAATATTATGTTGGAAGCTGAACAAAAAAAGTAACTAACTAGAATTACATAAAGTAACCAATATTAATTTACCAGAAGGTACAGAAATATAAGCCTCACCAAAGCTAGTTGCTGAATAGGTTTATGGGAGTGTTTCTTGAAGGAAATGAGGCTGGAGATATGTTTAAAATTCTCTTTGCTCAGAATCATTTTAAGCTACCTGTCACAAGAAAAGGATCCTGTAAAATAATTCACACTAAGGGCTGACTGGCAGCTGATATTGTCATTTCTCTCAGGAGGCAGTCAGTTCACAAAAATCTAAACTAGTGAATTATGTGGTAAAAATCTTCCATATCCATACTAATTTTTCATATGCTTTGTTTATCAATTACTGAGAAAAGTACATTAAAATTTCCCACTGTTGTGGTGTATTAGTCTCTTCATGTAAAATACTTTATTTTATGTAATTTTTTCTGGTGAATTTTCCAAATCACTGATTTTTCCTTCAGCTATGTCTAAACCAATATTTAAACTGTGATTTGAGGTTCAAATTTTAATGATTAAATTTTATTTTTAGATATTTTATTTGTATTTTTTTTTGTCTCATCAATGTTGATACTTCAACTACTTTTTATAGTTTTTTAAACTTATTTTATATTTGGTATCTGATCATTTCAGTATCTGTTGTCTCAGGCTGATTTTGTAGCTTGTGATGACTTGTTTTCTAGTGTGCTTAGTGACTTTGTAGTTGTGAACTCATATCACTCTGGGACATCTTTGAGGCCTGTCTTTAAGTTTATTACCGAAGAGAGAATTGGCTTTTACTTCTATCAGTTGTTTATGGCACCATCAACTTGAAGTCTTTTTAGACTAATTTTTTCAGCTACATTTTTTTTTTTTAGGCTGCTTTGGCAGTACAAGTTCTAGCTCCAGACTTGTGTGAGGGTAGTCTCACAATGAGTTGGAAATTTTCAGGAGATTTTTTTCTTTTATTCTGTACCATGTAGAACTAAGGCTGAGATAGCCAAGTGTTTCCATCACCACTTCTTCTTTTTTTTTTATTGTAAAGTTTAAAAAAAATTTTTGTGGGTACATAGTAGGTGTGTATATCTATGGGGTACATGAGATATTTTGATACAGGCATGCACTGTGAACTAAGCACATCATAGAGAATGGGGTATCCATCCCCGCAAGCGTTTATCCTTTGAGTTACTAACAATCCAGTTATACTCTTTTTTTCTTTTTTTGAAACAGAGTCTTATTCTGTTGCTCAGGCTAGAGTGCAATGGCATGATCTTGGCTCACTGCAACCTCCGTCTCCTGGGTTCAAGTGATTCTCCTGCTTCAGCCTCCTGGGATTACAGATGTGCACCACCATACCTGGCTAACTTTTGTATTTTTAGGGTTTCACCATGTTAGCCAGCTCGTCTCAAACTCCTGACCCTGTGATCTGCCCGCCTTGGCCTCCCAAAGTGCTGGAATTACAGATGTGAGCCACCGTGCCTGGCCTATACTCTTTTATTTTAAAATGTACAATTAAGTTATTATTGACTATAGTCACCTTATTGTGCTATCAAATAATAGGTCTTATTCATTGTTTCTTTATATATACATAATTTATTGCACTTTAGGTTCTGGGGTACATGTGCAGAACATGCAGGATTATTGCATATGTACATATATGGCAATGTAGTTTGCTGCTTCCATCCCCGTCACCTATATCTGGCATTTTTCCCCATGTTATCCCTCCACAACTCCCTACCCCCCACTGTCCCTCCCCTAGTTGCCCCCAACAGACCCCAATGTGTGATGCTCCCCTCCCTGTGTCAATGTGTTCTTATAGTTCAACACCCGCCTATGAGTGAGAACATGTGGTGTTTGATTTTCTGTTCTTGTGTCAGTTTGCTGAGAATGATGGTTTCCAAATTAATCCATGTCCCTACAAAGGACATGAACTCATTGTTTTTTATGGCTGCATAGTATTCCATGGTGTATATGTGCCACATTTTCTTTGTCCAGTCTATCATTGATGGGCATTTGGGTTGATTCCAGGTCTTTGCTATTGTAAACAGTGCTGCAATGAACATTCATGTGCATGTGTCCTTATAATAGAATGATTTATAATCCTTTGGATATATACCCAGTAATGGGATTGATGGGTCAAATGGAATTTCTATTTCTAGGTCCCTGAGGA
>CAUYQU010071481.1:0-25338 GCA_963574635.1 Cheracebus regulus | reverse complement strand
GTCTTTGTAATTGCCGACTGTCAGATTGGGTCTCTGAGTGGACGTCCAGCTTGTTGGTGATGAAGTTTTTTCTGTTTCTTAGTTTTCCTTCGGGGGGCGCCCTTTCCTCACAGAGCTGGGCCTTCCTAGGTTCAGCTGTGCTTGCTGTACTTCCTGAGTTCAGCTGTGCTTGCTCTCAGTCCTCAACGCTTCCAATTGCTGTTCTCCTTGTGGGGATTTAGCCGAGCCCGACTAAAAGGGCACCCAGTCCCATACACTCTGCACCGAGAAGTGCCGCGCCGGCCAAAAGAGTCGCGCTCGTGACCCATGTGGCTTCTTCACCGGGAATCTCCCAGTCTGTGGGCATCAAAAATTCATCTGCAATTGCAGCATCCACTCGTTCTCTGCACTTTCACTGGGAGCTACAACCCTGAGCTGCTGCTACGTGGCCATCTTGGATCTCTCTCCGCCCGGTGATGAATTTTTTCTGTTTCTTAGTTTTCCTTTGGCGGACGCCCGTTCCCCACAGAGCCGGACCTTCCCGGGTTCGCTGTGCTTGCTGTGAAACTCTCAGTCCTCAGCGCTTCCAATTGCTGTTTTCCTTGTGGGGATGGGACCAGCCGAGCCCGTCAGTCCCGTATACTCCGCACCAGGAAGCGCCGTGCTGGGGCACCGGCAAAACAGCTGCACCGGCCAAAAGAGTCGCGCTGGCTACCCGTGTGGCTCCTCTGCCGGGAATCTCCCGGTCTGTGGGTAACAAAAATTCATCGGAAAGTACGGCATCCACTCGTTCTCTGCGCTTTCACTGGGAGCTACATTCCTGAGCTGTTGCTAATCGGCCATCTTGGATCTCTCCCCTCTTTTAATGATTTAAACACACACACACGCACACACACACACACACACAGGAAAATAATGGCTTCCCATCTTGTTCATGTCAAAGGAATATATTGTTCTGACTCAACTTACCTTGTAATAGTGAATATATTCCAATAATAACCATTTCAGAAATGCAATAGAATTATGGTCCACCTATATTTAGTTGTTGTTTTTGTTTTACTTCAATTCGTGGTTATGTATATCATGTCCACGAGTCTACTGAATAACTCACTCATCCAATGATTCATTCATTCATTTGTAAAATGCTTGGCCTAATACTGTGTGAGGCACTGGGATGTGAGCAAGAGATACAAATCTGACTTTTGGAGCTTTTATTCTAGAAGGGGAATTGGTCATGAACAGGAAGACTGGCATTGACATGTCAGCATGAGACGTGAGAAAAGCCCTTGCTGGGAGGGCAACTTTTGAGCAAAAGCTTGAATGGAATGAGAAAATCACTCTGAAGATATTAGGAGAAGAGCATTGCAGCCAGGGGAAATATAATGTCTAAGGTAGGAGCAGCCTAATGCTATTTTTGAGGAAGGGTGAGGCTGAAGTTGGGTGTCCCAGTCTTGGACTGGTGGAAGATGAGCTCGGAGAAGTGATGGGTGGATTGGAGCAGATCACAGAGGGCCTTAGGGGCCGTCACAGGGCTGCGGGTTTTATTCTGGGTGAAATGGGAAACCACTGGCCATCTTTGAGCAGAGGAGTGAAATGATATGACATATTTCAAGAGAATCAGGCTGGTTTCTGTATTAAGAATGGACTGAAAGGAGGAGAATGGCAAGAACAAAGCACAGGAAGCTCCGCCCTCGGAGCTTTTACAATAATAGACTATTGTAGTAAGAATCTGTTTCAATAATCCAGGTGAGCGATGATGATGGCTTTGTACAGATGAGTGGGATTGAGATGTGACAAAAAGTGGTTGAACTTTAGGTAAAATCTGAAGGACTTTGGCAGGATTTGCTGATGAAACATAAGTGAGAGGAAGGGAATCAAGGATAACATCAGGTTTTTGGCTTGATTTGCCATTGACTCAGACAAGGAATGATGCAGAAGGTGCCTGACTTGGGACATGATTCTTTTGTGGTGCCTATTAGAAGTTCAAGTGAAGCCATCATCCTTAGCAAACTAATGCAGGAACAGAATACCAAAGACCACATGTTATCATATATTAGTGGGAGCCAAATGATGAGAACACATGGACACATAGAGGGGAACAACGCACACTGGGGCCTATTGGAAGGCAAAATATGGGGGGAAGGAGAAGATCAAGAAAAATAACTCATGGGTACTAGACTTAATATTTGAGTTATGAAATTATCTGCACCGCAAACCTCCATGACACACATTTACCTATGTACAAAACTGTCCATGGACTCTTGAACTTAAAAGTTTTTAAAAAATGTCTAAGTGGAGAGGCCAGCTGTGAAGTTAGATATACCAATCTGGACCTTATGAGGGAGAGGTTGGGCCTAGACGTAGAAATCTTGGAGTCACCACCATAAAGGTGGCATTTAAAGCCATGAGACTGAATGGCATCACCCAGGAGTAAGTATAGATTTAAAGAGGCAGAACCAACACTTTGGGAGACCAAGGCAGGCAGGTTACTTGAGTTCAGGAGTTTGATACCAGGCTAGTCAACATGGCAAAACCCTGTCTCTACTAAAAATACAAAAATTAGCTGGGTATGGTGGTTCACACCTGTAATCCCAGCTACTCAGGAGGCTGAGGCAGGAGAATCACTTGAGCTCAGGAGCCAGAGGTTGCAGTGAGCTGAGATTGCACCACTGCACTCCAGCCTGAGCGACAGAGCGAGACTCCATCACATAAAATGAAAAAACAAAACAAAACAAAAAAAGAGGCAGATACTGGAGTGATGCAGCCACAAGCCAAGGGATGCCTGAGGCCACCAGAAGCTGGAGGAGGCAAAGAAATGAATTTCTCATAGAGCCCTCAGAGAAAATAAGACCCTGCCAATACCTGGATTGAGAAAATAAGACACTGCCAATCCC
This sequence comes from Cheracebus regulus, assembly GCA_963574635.1. Taxonomy (NCBI): domain Eukaryota; kingdom Metazoa; phylum Chordata; class Mammalia; order Primates; family Pitheciidae; genus Cheracebus; species Cheracebus regulus. The sequence continues at coordinate 22,465 of CAUYQU010071481.1, read as the reverse complement.
AGACTTCTGGCCTCTGGGATCTGTGAGAGAATAAATTTCTGTTGTTTTAAGCCACTGTTTCTGATCATTTGTGATGGTAGCCACAGGAAAGTAATGCAGTATCTCAATTGTCTTCAGAAAGTTTTCATATTGGTCACTTTTAATTACTGTATTTCTTTCCTCTTTGTAAAATGTTATTTTATTCGGTTCTTCAGATAGCAACTTTTAACTTTCTAGCATGATTTTGCAAATATGGCACATAGCTGTACTGCACAACACATCGAGTTTTTTTGTTTCTGATGTTTTCCTATTTAATTCTGAATGTGACAGGGCCAAGATACTGTATGGATTCTAAGAAAGCTTGCTTGCTCCCTTAACTAACTTCTGTGTGCCTGTTGTGATGATCTGTGCGGTCATCCAGGAAGAAAGGTAGGCATGGCAAGCTTTCATAGTGTTGACTCCTGTTTTGCATTCCTACGGAATAATAACCATTCCAGAAGCCATCAACAGAAAGCAAGATGGCAATTTGATCTATTCCTTTGCTGATAGCTGCTCCTTAAATATACAATATTCTATTGCCTCTCTTTATTGCCACATCCATAATTCTAGTTTATTACTTCATAAGCAATTTACTATAGGCCTATATTTACTGCACCTTTAAATCTAAGGCTCCAGATTTAAATTCTAAGATTCCCTTAGATAAATGCTCTGTTCCTCACTCAGCTTTCTTGTTTTTGTTGTATCTTTGGAGACCAACACATTCTTGGCAAAGAGCCCATGCTAGATGGATTTGGATGGGAAGCAGGTGTTTCTTGACCTGATGGAAAGTGAATGGACAGAAGAGATTGGATTTTTACCTTTCAGAAAGTCCCAGCCAAGAGCAGAGCTGTGGATAAGGACAAGGACAGCTTCAATGGGTCTGGCGCTAACCCAGCCTGCTGTAAGTGTCTTCAGATATTAGTGTCCTTTGAGGAAGGAGAATAGGGTTTGATGTCACTCTTGAGACAATAACCACATCCAAGTTCACTCCTTGATGCCTTAAAGAGATGTGCATTAATTCACTAGGAATGGCCTTTGAGGAATAAGAAAATATGGAGCAAGGAATTATGGATGCACTTCAGAGAGTAGCCAGTAAGAAAGAAACTGTGGATTATGGGCAGTTTAGTGAATAGTACTAGTAATTTTCCTTAATAAATTTGAGTTGCACCGTAAAACTACCCAAAGTCAAAGTTATTCTTCTTCCAGTGTTATTCAATACTCATTTTAACTCATTAATGATGGCAATTTATTAACTCATTAAACATTATTAGCCATCTATTAATGTCTAAGGCTATGCTGGCCCCAGTGGAAAATACACAGATGAAAAATACTTGGTTTGTGCCCTCAGCAGAGCTTCCAGTCTTTTGCAATAGGTTGCATTACTGGTGTAGAGTACAGAAAAAGAAGAAAGCAGGTGTAGCAGTCAATTATTCTGTCAACAAAGCAAAAAGCCTGCTTTTTGTTTGTTCCTATGTGGAATCTTCCCTGATTTCTCCAGCCAAAGTGAACTCTCCTTTACTTTTGGTCACATAAAATCTACTACGTATTTCAAGGAATTTATTTTGGTGTAAAATAAGCCTGCATCCTGCTCTGCCTGTTCCTTGAAGATAGGGACAGTGTTTATTGGAATGTGCCCTCTTCTTCAGAGCTAAATGCAGTGATTTGGTCATGGTATGTTGTCCCCAATAAATGGTCCTTCAGTCAAACTTATTCTCCTTGTGCCTTAACACTATGCCCCACAAAGTAGTTTGTTCTGCCAAGACAGGGGCCTATGAGGTAGGCAGGAAAGATGGAGGCTGGTTATTGAGGTCTGTAATAAGACTGCCTGACTTTTTCCATTACTGCCTTTTTAGCAATGATTTCTCACTCTCTCCCAACCATTACAGCCCATTGTCCCCAAACACTTTCAAAGCTTACTTTTCATCAGGCTGCCAGTCCCTTAATATCATGGAGGACTGGCTCCTCTCCTATTCAACTGCAGATTTCGGGCAAAAACCAGGAATGTTGCCAAAGAATTCATGCCAAACTTTTATTCTTATGAAAGTCTGTGATCACTTTAATGTCTCTTGAGAGCTGTTAGAGTTTTAGCTTTTAACATCTCATTTAAATGACACATATTCATGCTGAAGAGCTCATGATTCTATTTATCTACTTATTAATTAAATGAATGGAATATGACAAGTTCACAACCTGTGGTTCCAGGGAAGCTATATTATGTTTCATCCCAATTTTCTAGTTTTTTTCTTCTCTATTTCTGTTGTTTCTCAACCTGAAATTTCTTGCTGAGAAGGAGATATTGCTGTTAAAGATTAGAACTGATGTTTGAAGCCAAAATAAATGGAAGTTCACAGCTCCCACAAAGCAATATCTACCAATGTGTGTGCATAGATGTTGCCCATGAGATGTTATACATAAGGAGAGTTTAGTGGTCAAATACATTTGGGAGGCACCGATTCATTTCATCCTTCTTAAAAAGTCATACCACGTCTCTCAGAAGTTCTTCAGCAAAGAAAACAGTCTGACTGTTTAAGTCAGTATCCCTCAAATTCATCTGAAGACAGGACAGTTTTCCTTGTAACTGTGACATGCGATGGAATTGTCATCTTAAGAAACACATTTTGAAAAGTTTGATCCAGAGATCTACTCTCTTTGGGAGAGACTATAATTTTTCAGGCTTAAATATTGTTTTTGTGCTCATTTTAATGAAAAGTTAGACATCAGGTTCTTAATCAGAAATAAAACCTCTTATTATGACACTACTTTTTATCTAATTCATATCAGATTTACGCCACCCATTCTACCTCATTTTTTAATTTACAAAAATAACCTATGCATTAAGATGGTCTGTATGTCTATGAAAAAGAGCATCTTTTAATCAGTCATATCTCAGAGATATGTTACAGGCAAGGTGCATGTCCTTGACATTTAATGTAAATATTTAAAATGCATTTGCTATATTCTCTTCTTTTTCTTTCTTTCCTTCCTTCTTTCTTTCTTTCTTTCTTTCTTTCTTTCTTTGTTTCTTTCTTTGTTTCTTTGTTTCTTTCTTTCTTTCTTTCTTTCTTTCTTTCTTTCTTTCTTTCTTTCTTTCTTTCTTTTTTTTTGTGAGATGGAGTCTTACTGTGTCACCCAGGCTGCAGTGCAGTGACATAGTCTCAGCTCACTGCAACCTCCGCCTCCTGGGTTCAAATGATTCTCCTGTCTCAGCCTCCTGAGTAGCTTGTCCTACAGCTGTGTGCCACCACACCCAGCTAGTTTTTGCATTTTTAGTAGAGTGAGGGTTTTGCCATGTTGGCCAGACTTGTTTTGAACTCCTGACCTCAGTTGTTCTGCCCGCCTCAGCCTCCCAAAGTGTTGGGATTACAGGCACGAGCCACTATGCCTGGCCTCTTTCTTAATATTCCTTCTTAATATTTTCCATTTGGTTTTTGAACATCTCTGTATATTTCTGTTTCAGTATTTGAAAACCAAAAAAACTCTATCTCTTTAATAACGTTTTTCATTTGCTGATTTAAAAAATTGTGCAAAATGATATACCAGGCAATGACAATGTTGCAGAAAATCTAAAAAGTTTACAGAATCTCAGATGTAAGTATTTACATATTTACCACAACCCTTTCCTTTAAAGTGTCTGATTGAAACTCTGTATTTATTATTGTTCATAAGTTACCCAAGAATCCAGAAGGTACTTCAGTTACTGATACCTTCCTAGATTGCTCAGTTTCATTCTAAGATCCAACACTTTAAAATGAACTGAGAGTTTGCATTCACATGAATAATGAGTGAGTTCGATGAAAGTTATTTCTCAGAGAAAATTTCTTTGTGAAGTAGCTAGGTCCCAGATGAAAAGAGATAAGCTTGACTAATACAGATATCCAGGAAAGCTTCAAGTTGATTGAAAGCAAAGCGTAGTTAAACGTCATATCACAGAGGAATCTGTGTTCAGAATGCTGCAAATAAGAACTTTTGGAAATACACATCATTTATTTTTAAAGTAGTAATATCTGAAAGTCCACTTGACTGCTCAATGCGTATATTTTTAAATATGTTGCACTCTGCGAACTCCCACAATTGATATTTAAGGCATTTTACTTTCTGGTGTGTCTGATGTGTGTAGAGAATTTTTTATTCTAAATAATTTTATTTTAAAAGCACACATACAATTATAAATTGAGTAATACATTGAAAGAAAGGGGAAAAAACAAGACACAACCTTAACACTATGAAACAATCACTATTAACAATTTGGTGAATTTCCTTCTATTCTTTTCCTACACATATGTTAATTTTCTCTGACATAGTTAAGATGACTCTATGCTATTTCCTTCCTTCCTTCCTTCCTCCCTTTCCCCTTCCCTCTCTCCTTCGCTCCCTCCCTCCCTCTCCCCTTCCCTCCCTCTTTCTTCTCCTTTTCTTTTCTGTTCTGTTCTGTTCTCTTTTTTTTTTTCTTTCTGAGACAATGTTTCCCTCATGTCACCCAGGCTGGAGTGCAATGGCATTATCTCAGCTCACTGCAACCTCTGCCTCCAGAGTTCAAGATTGTCCTTCCTCAGCCTCCCTAGTAGCTGAGACTACAGGCATGTGCCACTACACCCACTTAATTTTTGTATTTTTAGTAGAAACAGGGTTTCAGCATGTTGGCCAGGCTGGTTTCAAACTCCTGACCTCAAGTGATCCACCCGCCTCGGCCTCCTAAAGTGCTGGGATTACAGGCATGAGCCATCATGCCTGGCCTGACTCTATCCTATTTTTTTCCTGTCATTTTCACATAGGCACCTCTTCCTGAACATAATCCACCTTTTTAATGGCTGCCTAATATTTCATTGTGTGGATATGTCACAGTTTTCTCAATCCACCCCACTTTGTTGGGTAAGTCATCAATGCTTCATGTTATAAATTCTATTGTAATTGACATTAAGCACTTTTCATGTTTTTACCTGGAGAAAGTAAAATGCCTTGTAATTATGAAACATAAGGTATAAACAGCTGGGGCTTTTATTATATAATGCTACATGGACCTGCAGAAGTGAAGACTGAAAAATTTATATGCACATCCATCCACCATGTAGAAATGCCCAAGTTGATTACAACTTCCCTCAGAATCTGTAGGATTTTACGTCAGAATATAGACATGACCATATTTCATCAGGCAATAACAAGATAAGTATCTAGTATAAAGAAGCAATAACCCCTTCCCTTACAATAGATGCCAAGGAATCTATTTGTCTTTTTGAGAGATTAGCAGAAAATAGTATCAGTGTGACTTTTATGGGTCTCTGCTTCCATGCAATCCATACTTTCTGTCACTTTAGCTCTTGAAATTTATCTATCTATATGTATATATACTTTAAAAAATTTGCTAAAACATTTGGTTTGTATATTTACTTCTCTATGTAACTCTGGCTTATTTCACACATTTTATTGTGGATATTTACTTTTTTGTTATTTTATAGATATTTTTAAATGCACACATTTTTTTCTCACTGACTCAAAAGTCGGACATGTTTTTAAACTTCACAAGTTTGAAGATTTTGTAAATTTTTTTCTAATTAAAAACAAAGTAGCTCAAGTACATTACTGAAAGTAAAAAGAAAACGTTTGTGAAATTTTTCTTTTTTGAAAATACAAAAATAAGAAAAAATAATCATTTAAAATTCTGCTACCTAGAAAGTTAATGATATCAAGATTTAGGTGTATTTTCTTCCAATCTTTTTTGCTATGTGTATTTATAAATACACATAGCAGAAAAAGATGTGTATATATAGCTATATATACACACACCTATTTATAGATACATGTAGTAAGAAATATATATACATATATGTATATATACACACATACATACACACATGTACATCCTAGAATCATATTGCATCTAAAATATTGTATTTTTGTGTTTTTTCTTAATGGTATTCTCTGTGTTATTTAATGTTTAATTTTTGTTAATAAAATTTAATTTTAATATTTAATAAAATATAATTTTAGTGATGTACAATATTCCACTTAAAAACACAAAAGTTTATTTAGAGAACTCTACTGCTAGACATTATCTTCATTTTCAAATTTTTGGTATAAAAATAGCATTTCAATGAATATATTCTTGTGAATAAAATGGTATTGGTACATCTCTTTGCTTCCTTAATTCTTTTACAAAATAATAGCATATAATGAAGAATATGTTCATTTTTCAAGGATCTTGATGCATATCACCTGATTGTCTTCTAGAAAGATTACATTAACTTATATGCCTACCACAAGTGCATGAAAGTGCACATTTCTCTAAATTTCCAAGTATTGTAAATAAAAAGAAATCAACTTCTAAAGAAAACACTTTGCAGTTGATGGCTATTTAAATTCACATTTCATTGATTATTAATGAAGCTGAACATTTTTCCACAACGATTTTATTGTATTTTATTGGATGCCTTCTTTGTAGTTCTTAAGTCTTTGCCTTGCCCATTTCAAATATTTATATTTATCTTCTTTTGCATTTATGCATTAAGGAAAGAGATTGTCTTCTCACTGACACTTTTTCTAGTTTGCAATGTCTTATAAGTTTGCTTGACCTCTTTTTCTGATCATGACGTTTTTATAGTTTTATGTAATTCAATCTATCTTCTTATAGTGAAGATATTTCCTCTACCACTTTTTGGAAATGTGTTTTGTTTTTGTTTTGCTTCCCACTCATGCTTTCATACCATTGTTCAGATTGAGGTAACAGTGGCCTTGATATGCTATGTTGACAGCTGAGTGTTTCAACATGTGCTAGTGTTTCTCTTGCTGGACTTTTGTACGAGGACCAACAATAAATTAGTCTGTCTCTCTTCAGGTACCCAAGCCTTCAGATTGAAAGCTCAGCAGCTGTCAGCACACTGCCTTTCATCATATTGATTAGAGAAATAGAGGGAGCTATATCCAGTGATAAGAGTGAAGGAGATGCAGAGAAGAGCGGAGATCTAAAAAAAAAATTCTTTATGGAATTCAGGTCTCTCCTTCCTGTTATTTCTGGGGTTCAGCCAGATACTTGTCCTTGCATCTTAATATCCATATAATACACTCTCTTTTTAGTTTAATTTGATTTGGATTTTTGTTAAATGCAACCGTAGTCATAATTGATATTTTATTTTTGTGTTTTTTCCATTGCTGTAATGCTTATAAAATTATTCTCTGCTCTAGATCAGAGAAATGTTGCCTAATATTGTTTTCTGCAGATTTAAAAACATTTAGTGCTGTAATACATTTGGAATTTATTTTGGGGCATGGCATGCAGCAAACATATTTGTTTTTGAAATAGATAACTGACCATAAATATATAAATAAATATGCCATAATAAAATAAACTCAAATTGTGGAATTTTAGACACATTGAATAGTAAATCTTGATTGGGGGTTAAGATACACTTCCTAAACTCTTTAAGCTTAGCTATGAAGAATGTGTGAAAATTTGAGATAGCAGAAATGGAGAAAGTACATTCTAGGAAAAGCACTAGAAAAAAACTTTGAAATATGGAACATATTGACTAATTTGGGACAGATATTTCTGGAAATACAGCTGAACTTTTCCTCTTCCCATTTCTTTTTGCTCCAGCTGTGCTGTCTTTGGTGTAGCACCTCTTAATTTGTATTGCACTAATTTGTTTACATTAGTCTCCCTTGCTGAGCTATAAGCCCAAACTATCTTGTCTTTATAGTCTCAGAAACTGTACACTGCATAGCATATAAGAGGTGATTAATTAATGTTTATGAACTGGATGAATACATGAGTGTATGTTTCAACTGGCATGAAGCAATGGGGAAAAAGCTCAGAGATTTTCCGAGAATGTTATCATCTAATTTGTATTTTAAGCAGGTTATTCTATAGTTATAATTCCACATTATTTGTTTAGAGTATCTTTAACTTTTTGCACTATTGTTTGGTGGTTCTTTTCACAGAAGTGAGGTACAGTTTTCTCTTTATGCACTTCTTCCCATGATTGTCATTGGAACATCGAAGGTTGTGTTCCTTAGGTTGAGAGTATTAACTAAGAGTAATGATGGATCTTAATATAAAATGCTATAATAAAACTAAACGAAGTGTAATTGGTGTGAATCACCCAAAAATGATATTCACTAGGAAAAACAACAAGAAAAAAAAAACCCTAATGTGTATTTTCAATGTGGAGGACATTTCTGGTTAGCAATGAGGATTACTGACCTGGGACTGAGTGGCTTTCTACGGAGGCATGACATTTGGTGCTAAAACCAGGACCATAGGTTACCCTGTAACCTGACCAATATGAACATCTTTGGCTTCACCGAGAGTAGGTGGATAATCTCTGGGCAGGACTGGGTAGTACCACCTGTGCCACCTGAATGTACTAAGTTAAATTTTATTATTTCTAATATGCAAATCAGAGAGCACCTCAGACAAGGTCATTGCAAGGGCTGAGAAAAGGATTCCAAAACCCAGCTGTAAAATTACCTCTAGCTGTAAATACATTTTTATAGCTTTGATTCTAATTTCCCCTGAGATTCTTTACAAATCAATCAGTCTCTTTGTTCCTCAATTCTTTAACTTACCAAATGGGGATGATAATACTAAATGAGGGCAATGTGAGTTATGATAACGCTAAGTGGTTAAAAGCATTCTGTAAGCATTGTGTCAGTGTTCATCCAATATCTAATCTTCTCAGAATGGAATTTAGTTTGATAGTTCATTATTTTCATTAGAATTCAGAGCCCAGCTCCCCATAGGACAAGGAACAGTGAATTGTAGCATGATATTGGATGAACTCTTAAATGATCTGGGGAACTGAAGATCAGTGACCAACTTGTCTCTAATGAATGTCCTATAAGGTTGGGTTGAAGTCTCTTCCCATGCCGCGTAATTCAGGGGTGTTCAGGAATGTGTGTGTGAGTTACACTGGCTCACACTATGCACCATAATTTGAGCTACAGTTTCACTCAACTTCATAGCACATGGGAATTCACTAGTGACTGCCAATGATCAGTCTGATGAGTTAGCAATTTCCCATAGGTCTGTCATAATCTGACGCAAGGCAGCTCAAGGTGGAAAGTACACCATTCTAAATGTACTTGGAGGAGAGACAGGAGACCAAAGCTGGGACTAGGGTGAGGCAAGGAGGCATTTACTTTGGACGTACAATTTAAAGGTCTGCCAAAATATTTAGTAATAAAGAAAAGTAATATTTAATGTAATATTTAAAATCAAAATTAATGCAAAAATGTATGGGAAACAAAATATCTAAATTGTGAATGAAGTCAGGATCCAACACTGCTCTTGCATCACCTGCCTGCCCCTAATCCTGACCCTGTAAGATCTAGACTTAGAGAGTTGGGGCCATAGTCACATCAAAGAGAGGCCTTCTTACCAATGTGTGTTGGACTATGTAGAATGTAGTACTCTACTTTTAAGGTGAAGTAGAAAAATTATAACTGCTTCCCAATACACCTCTTTCTACTGAAGAATGGCTTAGGCACTAAAAATATTTTTTAAAATAAAAATTGGTATTCTGTAAGTGTCAAGCACAATGTTAAGTTCTTTAAATACAGTATTACTATAATCCCTACAATAAATTACTTTTCAAGATAGATGTTGATATGGTTTGGCTATGTCCCCACCAAAATATCATTATAAATTATAGCTCCCATAATCCCTATGTGTGGTGGGAGGGACCTGGTGGGAGGTAATTGAATCATGGGGTGGTTGCCCGTAATTCCCATGATAGTGAATGAGTTCTCACAAGATCTAATGGTTTTATAAGGGACTTTCCCCTCTTAGCTTGGCACTTCTCCTTCCTGCCGCCATGTGGAGAATGACATGTTTGCTTCCCCTTCTACCATGATTGTAAGTTTCCTGAGGTCTTCCCGGCCCTGCTTCACTATGAGTCAAATTTCTTTTCTTTATAAGTTACCCAGTCTCAGATATTTCATCATAGCAGCGTGTGAAGAAGAACGTGTTTGCTGCCCCTTCCACCATGATTGTAAGTTTCCTAAGGCCTCCCTAGCTATGTGAACTGTAAGACAATTAAACCTCTTTTGTTTATAAACGATCCAGTCTTGAGTATTTCTTCATAGCAGCATGATAATGCACTAATATAGATACTATAAGCCTAATTTTTAGAAGAGCAGACTGAGGCTCCAAAATGTTAAGCAGCTTTCCTTTTGTCACATAGTTGGCAAATGTAAGAGTCTGGATTGGAATTGAGTCAGTATGATTACAAAACATTTGCTTTTATTTATTATTCATTTGCTTACCAAAAAAAAAAGGAGTAACTAAAAGCCTAATAAACACTCATATGTGTCTAAAACACAAACTCACAAACCTGGTTTCCTTTGAAAATGTATCATGAGAATGTATCAAAAGGTATGAACGAGATTTGCTGTTGCTTTTTGCCATTGTTAATAATGGGATGGTAAGAGACAAGATGAATCAGGGTCTCAGCTTCATTTCCAGGTTTCAACAGTGATTCAAAGAGTTGTAACAGGCCTTGCATCTTGCAGGAAATATTTACTTAAGCAATACCTTTATTATTCATAGGTCTGAGCTTGTAAAGCAGCAGGTGCACAGAAGCCCTTGACAATGGCAAAGCACGATCACTGTAAGGCCGGTTGCCTTGCTGGGAGCTCGGACGCACCCCCACCCCCACCCCTTTTTTCCCTTCTACAAGCCCCGAGCAAGCTCAGACATGCTCGGGCATGTTCCCTTCTCCCTTGCTCGCACAGTCTGGTCTTCTCTTAAAAAGCCCAGTATGCAAACAAGGTGCTGCAACCATAGCTTCTTAATAACCAATAGCAGCTAAGCCCTAACAACCAATAGCAGTCAAGTTTTAACAACCAATAGCAGTCAAGCCTTAACAACCAATAGCAGGCAAGTAATTCCAACCAACAACAAGCCAAGTCCTAGGTCAAGGCTTATAACTTACCCAATAGCAGTCCTGCTCTCCCACAACCAATTGAGCTGTCTCACTCCCTATAAAATCCCCTGTCTGAGAGGAGTCTGTGCGACTTCTCTGGCCCCTCCTGTCCGGACCGCAGAACCTCACCTGGGAGCCTGAATAAATTCCCTTGCATTGGATTATTTTGGTGCTGGCCTCAGTTTCTTCGTTTTATCCTTGGAAACAAACCTCACAATACTGTTTGCTAGATTTGGTAATACTAACAGATGACATTTTATTATACCTTGTGTTCTTCTTCCTTTTAAAGAAATTATGATGCTATTGTAAATATCAACACAATCATCATCATCACCACCATGATCATTCGTCACATACTGATTGATATGCAGATCCAAGGATAGAAACTAATGTTGCTACTACAATGAGGGTAGATGTTTTAACTACAGCTAGATTGAGATTGAAAAAATGTGAATCTATATAGTAAGGCCTATCTGGCAATTTCCATTAAATTCATTTTTTTTCTAGATTTTAGTAGAAAATTATAATTGTCCTAAAGTCATTGACACTAATTTTATAATGAGAATTCATTTTCAGCAAAATAAATAAAATATTTAAATGAGAGGCCTAGAATCTTCAGTGTAGTAATAATGGCTCAAATTGGTTTGCTTAATTAATGAATCAAATTAAACAAAAATTACGCAGAAATGGGAAGCATATGAGAACTTTGTACTTTCTGCTCAAGTGTTCTATTTTGCAGTGAATCTAAAACTGCTCTTAGAAATGTTTATTAATTTAAAAAATAGGCAGAAATGGAGGGACTCACAGCATCTTTACAAAGGAGAGTAGAGTCAGCAGTGGATGTAACTGTGGAAAGAAATAACTCATTTGTGTTTCTTGAGCCCAAGGGAAGTGATGATTATAATCTAGGTTGAGATCATGTCTCTAAGATTCATTTTATTGCATCTCAGGAAATATCACAGGGAATTCTAAAGGAATTATTTACAATGAAAAGACATGACTAAACTGAATTTAAGTAAAATGTAGCAAGTTGGGGTCACTGCTGAAGTTTTTTCTTCTCTCCAGATTATTAAGTCCCTGAATGGTTTTCACTGAACTGCTATAAAATGTCATTTCAGGCTGGTTATATGGTCTCTATTCTAGACATTCAGCTCCCAGCCACCCACCTTTCTGTGTATGGCCCTTTCCTTTTCTTCTCCCTACCAGTGGTCAGCATTTACAGAAACCTTCATTCTGGTTTGCTTTACTGATATTGACATTGTTTTACTTACCATTGAATGAAAAGGCTGATATTACCAACTAGCTTAGAACTTCCAACCTCTTTTCTCTTGGGGATCACTTACATGTAAAAGAGCATATAAACAGCCTCTGCAGATTCCCTGCTTCTCTTCATCTTGTATCATAGTCTCTCAAATGGTTTCCCTCTTCAAATGAAAGCTGCTGGAAAAAAAAAAAAAAAACTAGGAGATTTTTAGAGAAAATAAGATTAGAAGTAAAAATAGGATAGAATCTCTAAAATGCAACAAATATTTACAAGTGTTTTTACATTTCACAGATTAAACATTTACTTTATACACATTGTCTGTCATATATTATCTCATGCTTAAAATATCTGCCTTTACATCTTCCTTCCACCATCACTTACATAAGAAATGCTTCATCTGTATAAGACCTGAATTTTTTACTTAATTATTACAACAAAAAATTTGCTATTTATGATCAACGGGGGTTAATATACATCCTCTCTTAAAATAAATCTGGATAACCCTGGGAGTGTTAAGAGAATATATCAGTTGTTTCAACCTCCTTATGTGTTAAATAGCAGCAAATGCTTCCATAGCCTTTGCTTTGTGCCAACTACTATTAAAAGCCCATTACGTATATGAACTCATTTAATCTTTGCAACAAATAAATGAGATTAATGTGGCAATTATCATTCTTGTTTTACAGATATAAAATCTGAGGCCCACAGATGTTTGGGATCTTGCTTAAGTTCAGGTGGTAAGTTATAGAACTGAATTTAAGCTTAGAGGACTTGCTTTCAGTCACCATACTATACAGTTTTTCTTAGAGTCTTTTTTCCAGCAGGCTAAACTAAAGTCTTCAGTTCTAATTAGTGGGTAGTTTGGAAGATAAAGCCTCAGATGGGAGGAAGTGTGAGAGTTAAAGTTTGGATCAGGTGTATAGTCAAGATTAGAAATAGTAGATGGGGGCCAGGCGCAGTGGCTCACACCTGTAATCTCAGCACTTTGGGAGCCGAGGCGGGCGAATCACGAGGTCAAGAGTTCAAGACCAGCCTGACCAACATGGTGAAACCCCATCTCTACTAAAAATACAAAAATTACCTGGGCACGGTGGCGTGCACCTATAATCCCTGCTCCTCAGGAGGCTGAGGTAGGAAAATCGCTTGAACCTGGGAGACAGATGTTGCAGTGAGCCGAGATCATGCCACCGCACTCCAGCCTGGGGACAGAACGAGACTCTGTCTCAAAAAAAAAAAAAGAAAGAAATAGCAGATAGGCAACATGAAGGCTCAAGAAAAGGAGTGCCAATTGGAAGAAAAGAGAGGCAGGAGAGGAGGAAGTAGATAAAAAACTGTTTTAAAAGTTGACCAAAATTTGTATCCATGATATACAGGACAGCCCTTCCTCCTGCAGCAGCTCATTTCTTTGCCATCTCTTCCTCTTTTGATATTCCTGCATCTCATATTTCCCTTTTCCTCAGGACCCAGAGGATGCTCATCAGTCAGTTGCATTTTCCTCTAGGTTACCTGCAGCCTAAGCACAAAATTCTCCATGTTGTCAAGTCTAGCTCACCAAGGCACAAAACTTCAGCTTGCATTCAGTACTTCTTTTGCCAGCATTTTTGTCTATGCATAAAAGTGTCTGAGGGACCTCATGTGTGGTGGTTAATACTGTGTGTCAACTTGATTGGATTGAGGGGTACAAAGTATTGATCCTGGGTGTGTCTGAGAAGGTATTGCCAAAAGAGATTAACATTTGATTCAGTGGGCTGAAGAAGGCAGATCCACCCTTAATCTGGTGGGCACAATCTAATCAGCTGCCAGCAAATATAAAGGAGGCAGAAAAACGTGAAAAGGGGAGGCAGACCTAGCCTCCCAGCCTGTATCTTTCTCCTGTGCTGAATGCTTCCTGCCCTTGAACATCAGACTCCAAATTCTTCAGTTTTGGGACTTGGACTGGCTCTTCTTGCTCCTCAGCTTGCAGATAGGCTATTGTGGGACCTTGTGATTATGTAAGTTAATAAACTCCTATCTATCTATCTGTCTATCTATCTATCTATAATTATATATATACACCCACTAATTATGTAATTATATATAATTTGTGTGTGTGTGTGTATATATATATATATCCATATATATATATATATATATATATATATATCCATATATATATCTTATTAGTTCTTTCTGTCCCTCTAAGAGAACCCTGACTAAAACATCGTGGAAGATAAGGTAGGTGGCTGAGGACAGGATTTGGAGTTTCTTGGGTCCTCTAGCCAAATTTTTTTTTTTTTAAATCTCCATTATAACAACTGAGAAGCTCTGCATTTAGACAAACCTGGGTTCAACTTTGAATTTTGCCACTTCTTGTGTGATCTTGAATTTGACATCTCTGAAGGTTAAGTAGATAAAGAAACATCCTACCGAAGAAAGTGATTCAGAACCTATAGAGAGAAAACTCTTCATCTTGTGTCCCATTTTGTCTCTGCATTCTCTTCTCTTCTTCCTTTAATCTTTCTGCGCTTCATGTATCCTTGTTTCCCAGAATCCAGATCCAGAGGCATACTCTCTAGCTTGTACCTTTATCTGTAAAATAACCTCATGGAATTATTGTGGCTAAATGATGCAGTAGATATACCTAGCACCTAGTAAGTGCTCGAGAAATGGCAGCTTCTATCATGACTATATATACAATTAATATAACATTTATAAAAAATAACAACGTATATAGCTATAATAATGATATATATGAATATATATAACCTTATATATACATAGAATGTATATACACAAAACAAACAAAATATAAACATAATCTGTAAATACAAGATACTGTTATTTAAACAATCACATTCTATAAATCTTTGTGGTTTCTGTTATTGGCTTGAAAACAAGTTTCATATGGATATCATTTCTAAGCCTTAAAAAAAATTCTCTGTTGTTTTAACTTTGGAAGGAAGAGAGCAGGGCCTCTAAGACAGATCAGGTGAGTATTTTTGAGGGGAAGGAAAGGGACTCTGCTGTGGTGGCCCCTGTGCCACCATGGGGCAACAACAGGTGCTCAGATAAGTGCAGAAGCCAATTGTGTTCCGAAAGGAACAGTGATTATTGTGCCGACTGCACGAGTGGATTAAAGATTGATCCTGGTTTCATACTACTAAGGATTTCACAGCTGTGAGCGATGGCTGGGATTTAGAGATCTAACAAGCCATTGCCTCATTCCAATCATGAATTTCCAATGATGATGTATAAACTGTAGTGTGGAAAGTCTTTCTTGAACGAAACTCTTATTCTGCTTTTTATTTATCAGATCTCTTCCTTAAAATAACAACATTGTCTGGTGTAAAGCAGTGAATACTTTCAATTACTTGGTCCCGAGGCAGGATAAATGTCTTCCCGAAAACATATAAGTAAAGCTGCAAACATTCTTCAGACTCTAGAAGAGTCAAGTTTGACAGGCAGTGCTTGTGTTGTCGAACAACTGTAAGAGCTGCAATGACAAGTGACCTTCAGAAATGTCCTTTCTTGCTGTTAATAGGATATGGTCGTTTGTGCTCCTTACATGTGGAAAATGGTTCTTGGAGGATTGATTTCCCATCTGGCCCAGTTCCAAGCCAACAGAGGGTGCCATTGCACCTAAATGTTCCTCAATTCTGGTCTCTGCCTTGCTAACTTTAATTTGTTGCTGTGCAATTGATGGTTCCCTGTAATTTACTCAAGTTTTGATGGTGTTTTCTAGTTGATCAAATGCTTGATAACTTGGAAGGGTTTTTTTTGTTATAGCCAGATGGCAAGCAGGATATTTCAACCTCCCCCACAGCGAGGTGTTAAATGGCCTTATCCTGGATGGATGGAAGTAGGTATTGGATGGATTTTGTGTATCCTAAGAAAAGGTGACAATGTTGCTAATTAGACAGTATATTGGCAGTGCTTCTTGGAAGTTATCATAAGGAGGTAGATTATATGCATTAAAGTTATCAATGCTATGATATTTTTCAGATATTAGGGGATAATAGGAGTGCAACCTTTAGATAATGATATGTCAGGTTTGCAGCAACTCAGTGTTTATAAGCTGCTATTATTAGTGGAGGTTATTCACTTGTACTTGATGTATGGGAAAGATAAAACCAGTTATTAGTTAGTTACTCCAGTAGTAATAGTGACTCTTAGAGCTTGTCAACGTGAACAGAAGTAGCACCACTCCTATCTTCCTGGGAGAGAGATTGCTAAACAAACATCCAAGACTCCAGTGTAAAGTCTAATGTCAGTTATATTTATATCGAAGCCATTTAAATTGCAATATGTACATTTTGAATCTTTAAAAACCAATTTCTGATAAAGACATACTATTCTTCATTAATTAGCAAGAAAATAAGTAAATATATTTATATATGGCCATAGTTAAAAGGCATGAAATGGCAGGTGTAATGCATATAGTAATTTAACGTGTTCGGGGCTTGGTGGTTCCAGACATTACGGTAGTTCATTGTGCTGGATAAAAACAACTTCTTAGTAAAACAGCTTTATGTTCTAATAAGTCAACTTTCTATGAAAACAACTTTGCCAAGTTCTTCCCATTACTTAGCATGCCACATCAGTATCAGAACTGCAGTTGATATAAACTTTGGGAAGAAGAAAAAATTTATGCAAGTCTTCAAGGATTCAGGTGACGACTGAAAAAAGATAGGTGACATAAAAAAGAATTTGGGCTTCAATCAGCAGGAATTTTAAGTAATTCTGGAGCAAAATGTCTGTTTTTAACTAACTTAGGAAAGCTGAATTTATATATTCTGCATAGAGAAAACGCAGCTTTTTGACTCTCTCCAATGAGTGACTGTATTTATTTCTATTTTAGGGTTGCTAGTAATATATTAACAAATTTAAACAGAGATGATGGTAAATAACGCAATAAGACTTGTATAGATGGGAACATTTGAATCATATTTCCCCTACCTTCTCCAAAACATAGATTAGCTAGACTTTGAAGCATGAGATTAGGAGGCAACTATTTGGCACACTCCAAGTTTAGCTGTGAAAATTTCTCTTGTATTTATTTTTAAAGAAGAACTGGCAAATCAAGCATTTCATTGCAACCTTATTTCCAAAATTTCTGTACACTACAATTCTTCCACTAGCTCTTTATCTTACATAAGTTGTTGAAATTTCTTAAACCCCAGTTTCCCTACCTGTAAAATGAGGGTGTTTGACTTCTGATGTCTAATGTCTCTTTTAGCTCTAACTTTTATATGCTGTCCACAGGTATTTTTCTTCATTTCTATCTCTCAGGGCATTTGTTAATTTTTTTTTTAAAGAAAATAATTCAGAGCTATTTCTTGGTTAATTTAGAGCAACTAAGGATGAGGAAAAAATGAATTCAATTTATGTGGAGATATGTAACTGACATCTTTGTAACAAATAAAGTCTAACAGTTTATGAGATATGCTATATTTCCTCTTCTAATATGTGGTTTGCAATCATGGACTGTTTTAGGAAGACAAAGGAGAAGAATTAGATTCAAGCTAAGGGCATTTTATTTCTCAGGAACACTATAAGGAAAAGTCTGAAAAGGGGTACTAAAATAGTTTGAGAAAATTTCTAAAGAATATTGCAAGATATCTTGCATTTTTAAATTGCTCACTAAAAATTGGATGCTGAACAAAAATTAAATTTTGGAAAATAATCCTGAATGACAGATTCTGGAATTACACTAAAGCCAATTCAAAAATTGTTATGGAAATGCATAAGTTGTAGAGAGGTTTCAGATTAGGGAATACGTGCCACAGTCTTCTCTATAGCTACCACAGTTTGCATCCCTCCTACGTGCAGAATATACTCACCTGATACACAAATATACATAATATGGGGGACAACTGGAACCTGGACAATATAGTCTAAGGGGCACCTATACTATGAAAATGCAAACACCAATATAAAAGAATGAAAAAGTAAAGCTGATAATTTAATTATGCATAGGTATGTGGTGTACCAGCCGATTCATTGTATATCAGTTCTGATTATTCAATTTATTTGCCATGCCAATTATTAAATATTTTGAATGTAGTTCCTATGCACAAGTGTGTTTATGGAAGTATTGTTTGCAGTGGTGACCTCTTTCCCACTACTATCTGCTACACACACACACATACACACAAACTGCAAAAAAAAAAAAAAGTAAAAAAATCTATCAAAAAGAAAATAGTTGAATATCTCTGCTTTACCTATACTATGGAATAGTAGATCACTATTGAAAACAATGAATTAGATCTGTATTTGCTGTCTTTGATGGATATCCAGGATACATAGCTAAGGGACAAAAGCAAGCTAGAGATCAAGTATGAACTCTGTTATATAAAAAATAAAAAAGTATTGCATTGTTTGAGCATGGAGAATTTTGTGATGATATACCCAACACTATTAACATGGCTAATCTTAGGAGGTTATATTGGAAGAAGGATAAAGAAAAAATTATATCTGAATTGAGACTTAGCTACATTTGACTTTGATTAGTCTGTTGTACAAATAGAATCAGATGGCTTTACCTGAGATTGACTCATTAGTCCTTCAACCTCCTCTGTTAATGTTCTCTAAATTTAATAGTAGCATATATAATTTGTCATATGGGTATCATTATCAGGCAGTTTTAAAAGATGACACTTAATCATGTACTCTGATACACAGACAACTCTAGTTTGCTATTTGAGTGCCAAAGAGGTTTTCTAATTATCTTGGGTGACATTGTAACTCATTATAGCTCTTTACAAGGACAGAGAAAAGAATCAATGCAAAGAGCCTGTCTAAATTGTCTTCACACTCCAAAGTGTGCCAGTTATAGAAGAAGCCAGCAACTTCAAATGAAGTTTCCTGTATCTCTGAACTCCATCAGTACTGATTAACTATTATACGTGTTTGATGTTTTTAACCTTCTGTCCTGGATTATTTTGCTCTCCAAGCACAAGATAAACTTCCCCAGTGCATCTGTAAACTTCTTGTAGACAGGAACAATTAGTATTATTTTATTTTTAGAATTAAGAAGATTGTTGGAAATTAACACTGATCATTCACATTTCAAGTTATTTTGGGAAATTTACATTCAAAAAGTTTTATGTCTTCTTATATATTTCCCTATGACCAAGAGAAGGATTCAAAGTTAAGTTTTGAAAGTTGGAGTCATTATTAAAAAAACAAAACAAAACAAAAAATGCACATTAACTAGTCTCAATATTTTAAAGCTTCACAATTAATTTTATTTTCGAGGATTTCTTTGTATCTCTAGCACTTTCCAAATTTAAATGAACTGCTCAGAGTTTTATGTACAATTATCTTGGATATGCCTTTACCTAAGCTTATGTTTCTCAAACTGGGGTACTAATATCTCCTGGCAAAACTTAAATTTGTAGCAAGGGTACTTAAATGCAACAAAATAGATATGATAGATAATTTTTCTGAAAAATGCCAAAAAGATTGATTCATGGAACAATATGGAAAAACCTCAAATGCCTTATGTTAGTGAAATAAGCCAGGCTTAAAAGGCTTAATAGTCTATAAGTTCAATTATATAACATTCTGGAAAAAGACAAATTGTAAGTAGAGAATGGATCAGTTGTTGCCAGGAGCTAAGTGGGAAGGGGTTGACTACAAAGGGGCATTTTCAGGGTGATGAATTGTTATATACATTGATTGTGGTGTGATTACATGATGCTATGCATTTGTCCATACTCATAGAATGTACACTAAAAAGAGTACATTTTACTATATTAATTTAAAAAATTTAAATGGCAAGAAGCCAATGATAGAAGAATGTTTTAAAATTTGAGCTTTTAGTATAGTATTTTGTTACATTTTCTGAAATAATTTAGCTATGTATTTCCAAATTTCCTTTCTTACTTTTTTTTATTTTCTTGAGATGGTCTTACTCTGTTGCCCAGGCTGGAGTGCAGTGGCAGGATCGTGGCTCACTGCAACCTCTGCCTCCTGGGTTCAAGTGATTCTCCTGCCTCAGTCTCCCAAATAGCTGAGACTACAGGCATGCACCACCATTGGCTAATTTTTGTATTTTTAGTAGAGGTGGAGTTTTGCCATGTTGGCCAGACTCGTCTCGAACTCCCGATCTCAGGTGATTCATGCCTTGGCCTCCCAGAGTGTTGGGATTACAAGTGTGAGCCTGGCCTCCAGATTTTCATTCAATTAACCATACTGAAAAATGTATCCTAAGAAAATCATAACAATATGAAAAATCTATATGAATAGTGATATTCATTATCTTTTTAATAGGTGGAAATGCTGCCTTATTACTTTTACTTGCATTTCTATATTTGCTAGCAACATTTTATATATTTCTTAAGTTGATTAGATAATTTTATGAGAAAGAGTATGATTAATATTCTCCAGTGTTTGAAGAGTAGATCTTCTGTTCTCAATAAACACTCTGAGCCATTCGTTTCTGTGAAATATTTTCAGATAGCCTGAGATTTAGTAAAATTTTTACTGTTGTAGAAAAATAAACACATTCAAATAAAAAAATATGGTTGCTAGTCAGGCTATTTAGTAAAATTTTGGTGTAAGAATCTTTAGAACATTTTATCATTGGAAATTTGTCCTCAAATTTTAATTGGTCTAATTCAGTCAGAACCTTTGAATTTCATGTTTAATATAAGAATATGGGAAATGAAAACTCCAAGTTTTGTGCATTCATTTTCCTTGGGAGCTTACAATTTTGGACTCAACCCAAACTTTTCATTCTTTTGAGTTCATTTAATTTTGGCAAAAGGCTCCTTTTTGTTCAGGAGGCTTTTAAACTGTCCATTAGATACTGCAAAACAATGTTTTGAAGAATGAAAAATAGATGAATGTAATCCACAAAATGCTTCCTTAAAAATGGCCATGTATTTTAAAAAATAAATTGGGAAAATGCTATAAAAAATGTGCTGTAATAAGGTGATAAGGTAACTTTGTGGGCGTGAAGACCATCTGTAACAATGACAAAAAGCTAGAGGTACGGTGCCTCCTCATTCGTTAATTTGTTCACCAAATGTTTCTTGAACATCCACTATGTCTACAATGTTCTATGCACAGTGATTTTTTACAAAGTAGACAACAAGCCCTTTCCTCATGGACCTCACATTCCAGCTTACTCAGAAATGGGAACAGGTCGAATTTAGTTTATCCTCAGGTGTTTTTACCTTTTTGCTAAATACATGCTGTCTTATGAAAAGTTAATGACATGGATAAAACATTGAAATGTGAATTCTCCTACATTTTTCTAGTCAATCGTTCTCTTACTTTCAGAGAAGACAGTTTTCCTGTCCATAAACCTTTGCATTTCCTGAATTTAGATTCTCAGTAGGTGACCTTACTTCTGATTTTATTGAGAAAATAGAAGCAATCAGAAGAAAACTTCCTTATCTGACCAAATCCACTGGCCTACATCCTTTAGGGCTCATAGCCACTGCCTCCCTTCCTATTATTGTTTAGGAGGAGCAAAGTACCTATTTTACGTCTAACCATCCCCTCAGGCACTGCATTCAATCCCCTCTTGCCTACTCACAGTGTTTGCTTCTATAATTATCCACTGTCATTCCTAGATCATCAGTTTTTCCATTAGCATAAAAACATGATATAACATTTCTAGTCTTAAATAAAAAATTATCCCAAGATGCCACATCTTCCGGTAGTGGAGATCCCACGGTTCTCCCTTTCGTAGAAGCTCCTTGAAAAAATTATTTATAGATGCGATCTTCTCTTTCTTTGCCTCTAGTTCTCTCTTGGAACCACTCCAATTTAGCCTTACTCCCCATCAATACACAAGGACAACTCTAATTCAGGCTACCAAAGACCTCCAATATTGACATTGTCAAAGTCAATGTCAATATTCAGTCCTCATTTCAAGAGGTCATGACAGAATTGTTCACTTTCTCCTTCTCGAAAACATGTCTTTACTTGACTTTGAAAATATCCCCCATGAAGTCCCCCTTTCCACTGTCGCTAAGCCTCCTTTGCTGTATTACCTTTCTCTTCCAGACTTTTACATGTTGAAGTACCCAGGACTCAGTCCTCAATTTCTTCTTTTCTCTACCTATACTCATATTTGCATTTTAAGACTCCAGTAGCTCCTATCTGCTGCTTACACCTAAGTAATGTTTCTTTTTTTTTTTTTTAGAATGAAAGAGAAAGAAAGAGGAAGAGATTTTAGAAAAAGAGAGAAAAGGAGAAAGAAAGAAACAGCAAAAGAAAGAAAAAAAGAATGAAAGAGAAAGAAAGAGGAAGAGATTTTAGAAAAAGAGAGAAA
>CAUYQU010071480.1:0-42396 GCA_963574635.1 Cheracebus regulus | reverse complement strand
CCCTTCTCCACAGAGCCGGACCTTCCCGGGTTCGCTGTGCTTGCTGTGAGACTCTCAGTCTGCAGCGCTTCCAATTGCTGTTTTCCTTGTGGGGATGGGACCAGCCGAGCCCGTCCGTCCCGTACACTCCGCACCGGGAAGTGCCACGCTGGAGCACCGGCAAAACAGCCGCGCCGCCCAAAAGAGTCGCGCTGGCGACCCGTGTGACTCCTCTGCCGGGAATCTCCCGGTCTGTGGGCTATAAAAATTGGTCGGAAAGTGCGGCGTCCACTCGTTCTCTGCGCTTTCACTGGGAGCTACATTCCTGAGCTGTTGCTAATCGGCCATCTTGGATCTCTCTCCTTATTTATTTTTTATAAAGACGGGGTTTCAGCATATTGGTCAGGCTGGTCTTGAACTCCCGACCTCAGGTGATCCTTGGCCTCCAAAGTGCTTGGATTACAGGTGTGAGCCACCACGCCTGGCCGGGTAAAAACAATCTTTATTTTACCCTCATTTTCTTAAAGGAGAGTTCTTCTGGGTGTACATTTTTTTATTTCATTATTTTTGTTAAGAGATCTGCTGCAATTCTCATTGTCGTGCCTTTGTGGATAGCCTGTAGATCTCTTTTTGTTTCCTCTTTTGCATTCTCTTCACTCTCTTCATTTGGGATTCTGATTAGATGTATGCAGACTTTCTCATTTAAGCTTCCACCTCACTTAATGTTTTTAAAAATATTTTTCCATCTCGTCATTTTGTGCTATATGCTAGGTAATTTTTAAAATGTATATTATGGTTTATTACTTCTCTCTTAAAATGTCTTATCTGCTCTTTAATTGTGGATCAGTTTTTTAATTTAACAATGCCATTTAAAAATTTCTAAAGGCTGCATTTATTTCTTTTCCAATCTATTGGGATTATTCCTAGTTGTCTTTTATGTGATGCATCCTCAATTTTTCAAAATGCTACCTACGTGGCAATTCTGTATTTTTCTATCTGAACATTTTAATACCTGCAGTAGTTGAGAAATGAGTCTAAAATTACTGGTTTTGTTCACTGTCTCTCAGACATAATGGATTGCTTTCTTTTGTGTTTGAGCTATTGGATTGTAAGCTCGCTTCTTGATTTTATTCAATGGGAGTCCCTGTTGGCAAGTCGATAACTAAGGAAGCTTTCTTTCAGAAAATATTCACTTTGCCTCTGCCAGTAGCCAGAGGTAGCCATTAATTGTGAGACATTGTCAGCTATTCCTGATGCTCACAGCTTACTGGGGGAAACCTTAGGATCCCTTCCCTTCCCAACTGCTAGACCAGACTTATTTTTCCAAGACTAATTTTCCAGATGGCACCACTACCATTGATTACTTCTTAGAAGCATCTTTCCCCTTTTCCTATTGTTTTGGCACCACCACCAAGCCTAGCTAATTCTATTTTTCTTTTTGGAAGGGGAGGTATCTTTACACAGAAGTGGTGTCTCAAACCAGGAGTTAATTTCTCTGTAGTTGAAGGTCTCCCAAAGCACCTAGGCAATTCCAGTGTCAGAAAAAGTAGAATCTCCAACATCCTGTTAATAAGCTTCTTTTCTAATTGCCAAAGTCAACTTCCGTTGCTAACATCTAAGAGGCATAAAACCAATACGATCTACTATTTAATTTTGGTTATTTATTTACTCGTTTGTTTATCTTTTTAGAGACAGGATCTCTCTCTGTCACCCAGGCTGGAGTGCAGTGGCAGAATTGCAGTTCACTACAACTCCTAACTCCTGGGCTCAAGTGATGCTCCTGCCTCAGCCTCCCAAAGAACTGGTATTACAGGCAGGAGCCACCATACCTGGCCACAATCCAGTATTTTTTATACTGAGATCAAAATGGTTTCACATTCACATAGATACATAAACATTGTTGAGAATTTATAAAAACAAATCCCTATAATCATAGAGGCAGTCCCTCCCTATGTATTCTCAACTAATATAGAACTTGACTAAGCTAACACTTTTAAAGTCGAATTTCTCTAACTAGAAGTTTTCTCCCAAGAAAACATCTATTTAATCTGGCTGAGTAGCTTTTCTTTTCTTTTTTTCTTTTCTTTTTGGAAGCTAATCACAAATATGACAAAAAAGTAGATAGAAATTGCAATCTTTTTTCTCTTTTCTTTTTGAGTCAGGGTCTTACTCTATCACCGAGGCTGGAGTGCAGTGGTGCGATCTTGGCTCACTTCGGCCTCCACCTCCTGGATTCAAGTGATTCTTTTGCCTCAACCTCCTGAGTAGCTGAGACTACAGGTGTGCACCACCACAGCTGGCTAATTTTTGTATTTTTAGTAGACACAGATTTCACCATGTTGGCCAGGCTGGCCAGGAACTCCTGACCTCAAGAGATAAGTCCACCTCAGCCTCTCAAAGTGCTGAGATTCCAGGAGTGGGCCACAGCACCTGGCCAAGGAACTGCATTCTTAATCAGTGGAATCACAACCATTCATTGTTTAGCTATCTTGTCCTCCTTAAAACATTAGTCTTTGTGTAATTGCAAGCCATTAATGGGAAGACCACTCAGGCTTTATCTTTCTGAGGACTTTCACCGCATTTTGTTAACATTATAATAAAACATATTTGATTAGGGCTGCCAACTTCCAGGATTTATGAAAAGTGGTTACAGAAAATAAAGAAGAAATATAGAGGTGTCTTTACTTAACATTAATTCATTTTATATTTAGGGAGCACCCACGTCATAATGGAATAGTAGTAGGGATTACAATAGTGAGTAGAAAGGTGGTTACTATATCTTTGGATCTCGCAGTTTTTGTTTTGTGTATGGGAAGGAGCAGATAAAGCATTGATCAAATAATCACACAAATAAGTGAAAATTTTTAACCATGTTAACTGCCATGAAGAAGAGAGACATGGTGTTATAAGTGTGTGGACAGAAAACTTGCATGGTGCTATCAGTGTGTGTCAGGGAGGCTGGGAAAGACTTCCCTGAGAAAGTGACCACTGAATTGGCAGCTGAAGGATGAATAGGAGCTTACCAAATGAAGTTAAGTGGTAAGTGGAACACCAGGCAGAGAAACCACCAGTAAGCAGGAGCATGGCACATGTAAGGAGCTGAGAGAACTTAAGAGTCTAGCAACAACATCGCCATCGTGCGGTGAGATGAGGCTGGAGAGTTGGTCCAGGCAGAGCCACATGAAGGAGTTTTGAATTTTTCTTAAGAGCAATAGAAAATCATGCAGATGTCTAAACCCTTTAATGTGTTTGCATTTGTATTTAGAAAAGCATGCAGAATAGATTTAAGGACACAAAAGTGGATGCAGGTAGGAAAGTTAGGAGGCTATTGTAGTTGTGAAGGTGCTTGGTCTAGGTACCTTAGAGTAGGATGTCCTGATAACTATCAACTTTGCTCTAAAAAATTTACGCTTCCTGAATCAGGTTTCTAGGCTCTTTTAACAGATCAAATGTTTCAGATCGTGCAAACTCACATTCACAAATTTAGCCAAAATATTGTATCTAAGAGAAGTTATGCTCTGTCTAATCCAAGTGCATCAAATTTCCTTTGTTTAGTTACTCTCTAATTATCCTATCTCCATTGATTGCATTCACTTTCTAACAACCATGCACTAGGCTCTTTCATCATCCTTTGTAGACTTCACTTGTGCACTTGTCTTACAATCACTTTCACATCTGCCAAGGGAAAATTCTCAGTTCACTCCTGGTTCTTCTAAAGGAGCATGGAAGTTTTATCTGCAACAAATGTATGGATCAAGTATGTAAGTGGATAAGATCATATGTCTTTGACTTGAAGATACATTTTTATTGATACACAGTAATTGCACATAATAATTATGAAGTACATGTGATATTTTGGGGGTATGAATATAATATGGAGTGATCAAATCAGTATAATTATAATATCCATCACCTCACACATTTATCATATCTTTGTGTTGGGAATATTTCAAATCTTCTCTCCGAGCTATTGTGAATCTACAACAAATTATTGTTGTATTCTTAACTACATATATTAACTATAGTCTCTACTATGCTATCAAATACTGAAACTTATTTCTTCTATCCAACTGAATTCTGTATCCATTAATCAATCTCTTCATTTCCTTCTCCTATTACCCTTCACAGCTTCTGGTAACCAGCATTCTACTCTCTACCTCCATGAGATTCACCTTTTTAGCTCCCACATATGAATGAGAACATGTGATATTCATTTTTCTGTCCCTGGCTTATTTCACTTGACATAATGCCTTCCACTTCTATCTATGTTCTTGCAAATGACAGGATTTTATTCTTTTTTATGAGAGAGATAATAGTATTCTATTCTCTCTCTCTCTCTCTCTATATATATATATTTATATATACATATATGTGTGTGTGTATATATATATATATATATATATATATATATATATATCACATTTTCTTTACCCATGCATTTGTTGATGGACACAGGTTGATTCCCTATCTTGGCTATTGTAAATAGTGCTGCCTTAAACATGGGTGTGCAGATACCTCTTTGAGACACTGATTTCCTTTTTTTTTGGATATATACCCGGCAGTAAGATTGCTGGATCATGTGGTAGATCTATTTCTAGTTTTCTGAGAAATCTCCATATTGTTCTCCATGGTGGTTATACTAATTTACATTCCTGTCAGCATTGTGCTAGCATTCCCCTTTCTCTGCATTCTCACCAGCATCTGCTGTTTATTGTCTTTTTGTAGTGAGATATATAGTAGTCATTATAACAGGTGTGAGATGATATCTCATCGTGGTCTTGTGTTTTACTGATCATTAGTAATGTTGATAATTTTTTTTTCATATGCCCATTGGCAATTTGTATGTCTTCTTTTGAGAGATGTCTATTCAAGTCATTTGCCTATTTTAAAGTCATATTATTTGCTACTATGTTGTTTTGAGTTCTTTATATATTCTGGTTATTGATCTCTTGTTGGATGGATAATTTACAAATATTTATTTCCATTCTATAGGTTGATTCTTACTCTGTTGACTGTTTACATTGCCATGCAGAAGTTTTTTAGCTTGATACCATCTCATTTGTTAATTTTTGGTTTTGTTGCTTTCAAGGTCTTAACCAAAAAATCATTTCCCAGACTAGTGTCCTGGTGTTTCCTCAGTGTTTTATTCTAGTAGTTTCATAGTGTCAGGTCTTCCATTTAAGCCTTTAACCTTTTTTGGTTTGACTTTGGATATGGTGAGAGATAGAGGTCTAGTTTCATTTTTCTGCATTTGAATATCAGGTTTTGCCAGCAGCATTTATTAAATAGTCTGTCTTTCCTTCACTGAATGTTCTTGGCATCTTTGTTGAAAATTAGTCGGCTGTAAATATGTAGATTTATTTCTGGATTTTCTATTCTGCTCCATTGGTCTACACCTCTGTTTTTATGTCAGTACTATGCTGTTTAGGTCTTTTGCCTGTTTTTAAATTGGGTTGTTCATTTTCTTATTGTTAAGTTTTTAGAGTTATTTGTATATTTAAGATAATAGTCTTTATCAGATATGTATTTTACACATATTTTCTCCCACTCTGTGGCTTGTCTTCTCGTTCTGTTGAAGATTCCACAGATTTTAAGCCATAATTTTAAATATGCAAAATGTGAAAGAGATAGTCACTTTAGAATCAGTGAAATATAGCAATTCATGCAAAAGTCCTTTTCAATTTTTATTTTAGATTCAGGGGTGCATGTGCAGGTTTGTTACATGTACAAAGGTCTTAATGAACCAGCAACGGCAACCAAGAGGTAGGGTGTAGGCTTTGGTTTATTATGGAAACTAGATGACACAAGACTGAGTATAATATTAATAGCAATTAGATCCCCTAAATCATTAATATGGAATAATGAGTCATATATAATAGGAAGAAATGTAATAGGAGTAAATATAAAATCCTGTACTTAGGCTCAAACAAAATAGAACAACTCTAAAAGTATAAGAGCAGAATGATTTACATTTTTATACAAATATATTCGTATGAAAAGAGTGTTGTTAAAAATTGACTATAGGCCAGGTGCAGGGGCTTACACCTGTAATTCCAACACTTTGGGAGGCTGAGGTGGGTGGATTATTTGAGGTCAGGAGTTTGAGACCAGCTTGGTCAACATGGTGAGACCCTGTCTCTACTAAAAATACAAAAATTAACCGAGTGTAGTGGTGCACACCTGTAATCCCAGCTGCTCGAGAGACTGAGGTAGGAGAATCTGGTGAACTTGGGAAGCAGTGAGCCTAGATCATGCCATTGCACTCCAGCATGGGCTGGAGTTAGACTTTATAAAAAAAAAAAAAAAAAAAAAAAAAAGCTATAAATTCAACAATGTGAAGTGACTGCCAAAAAGAAAAAAATACAAAAGATTTGCATCTCATGTGGTTATCAAAAGTCACAAAAAGATAAAATTCTCATCGAGTCAAAGGTATCGTGAAAATCTAAAATTTCCCATAAGGCCAGCAGTATATTTAGACGTAGGGCTAAACAAACAAAACACAGGTGTTTAAGTGTCACTATCGAGTGACACTCAGCCCTCATCATAAAAGGTGTTAAATTTATGAAATGCGAATGCTCCATTCACTTTGCTCCTTTCCTGCTTACTTTGGAACATGTGTTCACTGAGTGGGCATTATTCTTTTAAATTTATTTTTGCTGAAACACATAGTGTAATTAGTATAAATTAAATGCATGTATAATGTAGCTGTGCTGTAATTTTAGATTTGATTAATAAAAGAATAACTTGCACAGGGCAAGTGAGGGTCCTGCTCTCTTCTATGCTAGTCATTCTACATCTGGAACATCCTGTTCAACCCTGTTCATCCCATTCAGTTGTATGACACAACTACAGAGAGTTGATGACAAATGTGTGGAGGGCAGTGTCATTAACAAGGAATTGTCCTGGTGACATAACAACTTGTTCTATTGGGAAGAGGGATGCTTAGCTTGGAAAAGGCAGCTTGGAAGCTGTCTTCAAATATTTGAAAAACTGTTGTGTTAAAAATGGATTAGATTTAAGGTGTGTCCCCCTTAAGTCAATGCGATAATCTACATGTGGTCACTAGTATGAGAAGATAACCTCTCATTATCTTGGTAACTGAAAATGTAACCAAAAATTGCAGTTGTCTTTTGGTAGATACAACACATGATTGGCTCCTGTTACATACCCAGTCAACAAAAAGTACAGTTTTTTTCCACAAGATGTGCTTTCAAGACAGATCTACTTAATTCTGTGCATGCAAAGTTAAATTTTGCGCCTTAGTGAAGAGTTTATATTTCTCCTGATTAAATGAAGTTTTATTAGCTTTGCTCTTCAATTTTAGTTTAATGAGGTTTATTTGTGTGTGGGTGTGGGTGTGGGGGTGGGGGGGGGGGTAATACTAATTGTCTGTATTTGCTCTCCTGTTCAGCTTTTTGTAATTTACAAACAAGGCATAATTGTTCTATGCTTTTCATCCAAGATGTTAAAGAGAAATATTGGACAAGATGGGACTGTCATAATCAATTTCCTGTTTCTTATAACAGAATCCTTAAAACTGGGAAATTTATAAAGAAACAATATTTATTTCTTATGGTTATGGATGCTCATGTGTGCAAAGTTAAGGGGCCACATCTGGTGAGGACCTTCTTGCTGGTGGGGATTGTCTGAAGAGTACTGAGGCAGCAGAGGACATCACATGGTAAGGAGGCCAAGTGTGCTAACTCAGGTCTCTTTTCTCCTTCTTATAGCGCCACCAGTTCCACTCCCATGATAACCCATGAATCCGGTAATACATGCATGGATTAGTGCATGACCCAAATAACACTCAAAAGCCATACCTCTCAATATTGCCACCTTCAGGACTAAATTTCAACATGAGTTTTGGAGGTGACAAATATTTAATCCATGGCAAGACCTATTAAGTGCAAAATAGTAAAGGACTTCACTGAAAGTTCCGTCTAATTTGATGCAATCCATAAATTAATGTTATTCTCCATTCTGTTTATTAGAATAGAACACAATTAAGATATACTATCTTTATGACTTTTCCTTAAAAAGCAAGTCAAAGTATGGTTAAAAAATTAGCTTTGCTTTTTATGAATTATTTTTAGTACAATTGTGTTAGCTAATTGTATTTCCCAAATGTTTCTGAA
This sequence comes from Cheracebus regulus, assembly GCA_963574635.1. NCBI lineage: Eukaryota > Metazoa > Chordata > Mammalia > Primates > Pitheciidae > Cheracebus > Cheracebus regulus. The sequence continues at coordinate 34,282 of CAUYQU010071480.1, read as the reverse complement.
TTATTCAAATATCTTAAAATTGTATTTTGTTTCTAGATATTGGTGTCAAATTAATTTGATGGTTTTTAATTTCCAGAACATATTTTTACCTTTCTTTAGAAAATTGGTTCATTTTTCTATTTCTCTCTCTTCTGGCATCTCTGCATTTTCTGTGATTCTTCAAGCATTGCTAGCAAACTGCAGGAATGCACCTTCAGGGCCTTTCTGTTACTGCAGCTGTGGTAATTTTTAATAATTAATTAAAACAACTTAATTAGTACAGTGAGCACACATGGAAGTTAACTTGTAAAGTCAGTATGTAAAATGAAAATTGAGTAAAGCCAAAAGTGCTCTTGAAATCCCCTTAAATTGCTTATACAGAATATGATTGGGTATGCAATGCTAATATATATGTACATATATATATATGGCATATATATATATATGATATGAGTAGATATATAGTGTACATAGTATAAAATAAAGAGTTTCTATGGGAAAAAATACAGTGCAGTCACCATGAGGGCACACAGAGCTGAGACTCATGGAGGGGCAAAGACTCCAAGGCTTTGTGTTGGGCGAACTGTGGAGCTTGATGTGAACTCAGTGAATGAATGTGGGTAAGTTTGCCCACTGTTAATTTCTCTGACCCAGAGTTCATATAGCTGCGTTTCCGTGAATAAACTACTCCTTAATGCAATTTCAGTGTAACGCGTCCTCCCTTTTGGGCTTTATTTCTCCCTCAAACGCGCCTTATTCTGGTCTGATGGAGTCACACATACAGTAAGTCTCAAAGGGTAGAAAATAAGAATATTTGGTTACCTTAAGCCCATAAAGAATCCTGCTTGCCATGTGTGGGATATTTTATTTTTCGTTGCCTTTTTTCCGCCTTGAATCTGTGGAGAATTATTTCACAAAGACTTTCTCATTCTGGTATCATGCTGGTCTCTTCCTTGACGTCATCTAACCTGTTATTCAAACTCCAAATCCTTTCTATTAAGAAAGCATTTCCTCTAGCTGGAAGATAACATGAAAGAAGCGCCTGTATCTCCAATCTCTTAAATTTCCTGGTGGTAGGGGTAAGTGGTATGAAACAAAAATCCTGAAATTTGGTTTAGAGGAAATAACCGAATGCTAGAAACTTCCAAAAACATTCAGAATGAGCGAGCCCTGTATTCTCATTTGTATTCTATTTGGGCAAAGAAAAGTGACATCTTGAGAGACTACACGAAGAATTCACACAAACCTTCCCTCTTGGCATCCCCCACCAAACTATTGAGAATAGTATTTAAAACAAAACCAAACCTGAGCTGTTTGCGTTTCCCCATTCCCTGCTCCCGTGTGTTTTGCGCACTCAATTCTCATGCAGAGATGAAACAAAGAATGTGCACCGTGTACCACACACACTCTCCCTGAGATGCAAAACAGTATTATATAAAGCAGAACCTGGACGCTACTAGTGAACCCGACACCAAGCTCGGTGCGGACTTAAGATATGTTTGATCTCCACTGGCAAATAAGATACAGCGAGATTATAGCCAGTTGTAGTTGGGGGTGATGGGGAAAGGGTGGCTGTGGCAGAGGTGAGCAGGAACGTGTGGGTAAACCATCACTTCTAAAGGGTCAGTACAGCAGGAAAGAGGTAATAGAGAAAAACCTTCTGTGGAGTATTTCATTTTTGTGATTCTTTAACAATTTACAGAAGCAGTGACACATAAGGGAAGTTTCCTTCTCTTTGGGGAATCATAAATAAAATAGTGGTGTAATCAAAGGACAGAAGAAAAAAGAGACTTCAGGTATTTAATTCTTATTTACCTCCTTCTCCATTATGTATGACTCCTGGGCAGGCAGGAGGGTTGCAGAAAACAATAACTCAGCCTAACCCTGTCCGCCAGAGCCTTCCAAGTTCTGAGCCTGCTGCTCTAATTTATTGCTTTCTACTCAGTGAATAGAGAAGGGTTTGAAAAGGTCTTCAGGAAAAAAAAAGTGGTGAGGTTTCTGCTGGATTTGCTATCAGGGCTTGTTCATCTCTCTGATCAATAGTCCTCACTGTAGTTTAGGTCTCTGCCATGGTCTCCAGAGAGCCTGAGCTTCTTCTGGGGAACTTCCAGAAGCTTCTCCCTGAGGTGAGGTCTGGGAGTCAGGAATACAGATGTTTTGACTGGCTTCTCTGTAGCCTTGGGGGGTGTCAGAGCATCAACACAACCCTGTGATTGTGGAGGGGCCCACTTTTGCCCACTCCCTAGCCAGAAATCCTGGCTGTAATGGTCAACTTCTTGACACCAATAACCACTCAAGCCACAGTCACTGAAGAATGAATGTTATGTGCTATTACTGTAGCAGCATTCACTGACCATGCTAAGGAAGAATATAATGTGGTAAGAGGAAAGGTTAGCCAGGTGGGTTCTGCAGAAAAGGACAGATAATTGGAGGCAAAGATCTCCAGAAAGTAGAGATGGACAAGCTCTCTGGGCAGGTTGTCAGGTCCCCTCTTCTGAACTTCAGTTCAAAATTCTTTCCCATGGGCAAATAGCCCATTAGTCCCAATGTAGTCTTTTTTGAAATGCTACACAGAAACACAGAATTCCTTACTAAGAAATAAGCAATGCAAAGATCACATAACATATTTGTAACCTTTCTAAAAGCAATGATGACTTATTATGGAAGCAATTGCCAGAGGTTCCTCCTAGACCCGTTCACTGATATTACCAATAAGTTTTAAAACCATAATTTGATAAGTGTTATTGAAATAAAATACAGGCTGGGCATGGTGATTCACGCCTGTAATCCCAGCACTTTGGGAGGCTGAGGATTACCTGAGGCATGTGGATTACCTGAGGTCAGGAGTTCGAGACCAGGCTGGCAAACATAGTTCAACCCCATCTCTACTAAAACCACAAAATTAGCCAGGCATGGTGGTGCATGCCTATAATCCCAGATATTCAGGAAGCTGAGGCAGGAGAATCACTTGAACCGTAGAGGTGGAGGTGGCAGTGAGCTGATATCACATCAGTGCACTCCAGCCTGGGAGCCAGAGTGCGACTCTGTCTCAAAAAAGTAATAAAAATCCAATATTTTGGGATTTAGTCATATTTTCTAAATTCTCTCAATATTACTTAATGTCTTCTTACAGCAAAATACTTTACTGTTTCATAGACTCATCACTATTCAGATTGTATTCTTGCACAAAAAGTGCCAGATTGCCACTTGCCTGAATTAATACAGTGGTAGGAATAAGTTTTAGAAAGTATATTTCAGCATTAAAAGTAAGGCATAAACATAATCAATTTTAAAAAAACTGTAAGAATGTGGAGTGCTTTGAAAAAATTTAAAAACATTAGCCAGGTGTTGTGATGTGCTCCTGCAGTGTGAGGGGACTTGGAAGGTTGAGATGAGGGGATTACTTGAGCCCAGGAGTCTTGAGGCTGCAGTGAGCCATGGTCATGCTACTGCACCCCAATCTGGGTGACAGAGTGAGGCCCTGACTCAAAAAAGCAAAACAAAAACAACAATGAAGACCAAAATACAATGCGGAGGGCTTTGAAAATCAGAGTATTATAAATTGTTTTAGTCACAGTGATGGGGAAAAGTGATCATTAATCTTGTGGTCCAATTTCAGTTTTTGACATAGCCATGGATGGCCCCACGTCATTAGAAAAACAGATGATGCAATAATATGCACTCAGGATCTTTCTATGCAAAAATTAAGAAAAAATTTGTATTAGTAAAATGGCATGAATTTTCTGTCAGTATAAAATAGAGATCTTTTTCCTATAATTCTTGGTTGGGGATTAGAATCTGCAAAGAGAGCCATCAATTATCATTATCCTTCAGGTGGATGGAGAGTTAGGAAGCAACTACGTCTTGGGATTGGACAAGATAACAGTTATCTGAATATGAAGTTGGTGGAGTGGCTGTTACTCCTGTGGGACTGCAGCAGGAGAGCTGGGATAAGGGGGTGGCAGGTGAGGCATTTCAGATGCAACGTATACGTGTACGGACAGGACCACAGAAGCTTCTGCCGCCTTAAGTTTTGTGCCTTAGGCAACTCACTTGCCTCCCCAACTCCTAGCTCTGAGAAATAAAATTAGTTACATGAGTTAAGTGTATTGTATATGTTGAAGAATATTTGTATGTAAGAGATCTAAAAACTAAAAGGAAAGCACAGCCTTGGAAATTGTAATTAATTATTTTACTTTATCGTGCACTTATGTTAATTTTGTTCTCCACCATGTACAAAAAGTACTCAGATTACACAAATTAAATATTTAAGAAATGTAAAATAGTGCCATTTTGGGAGAGTTGATGCAGAACCAATGGTAGGAAAATGACTTTATGACATGGTTGCATAATCTTTCTTCCAAAGAGCTATTTTTGCTGGCATTTCTCTAATGACCACATATTGTGACTAGACAGCAAGTTGATTTTAAGTCACACTTTTATAGGTAGAAAGTGATTTGATTTTCTTTATAAATTCTTACCATAATAGTACAAGCAAGTTGGCTGCTTAAGAAATCAGTGTTGAAGTGATTGAAAATTTTTTCCTTAATGTCATACGATGTTGGGGTGTAAATTGACCGGGAATCTCACCGATGCCTTTCCAATGGTCTAAGAAGAAAAAAAGTAAGATATGCATTATTTAATAGTGAAGGATTAATAGAAAACCTTTGAGGAGCTTTTGAAGGTGAAAAAAAGTCTTCTTGCAAATGGCTGATTTTGTAGTCACCAATTGCACCCACAGCTATATGCCAGAGCTGTATTGGCACAAGTGACTTATATCCATAAATTCTCTTTCATCAGCACAATTACTGCAATTGTCCTTGGAGTACAAAAGATGCAGGCCTAAGTGTACAGATGCTCTCAGCATTTTTCTTCCTTTTTCTGTTTTTTATTTATGGGAACACTTAGCCTTAAACTAAGGATTATCTACTTTTCTTTGGAGCAACCAAGATGTTTTCTAAGATTTTTTTGTTTTTGTTTTTGTTTTTTTTTTTTACTTTTAGGCTCAACCCAATTAAAATATATACTTCTAACGGTCCTTTCTTAAAATAAATAATAAATCGGTAATTACCAAAGTTTTAAGGTGACTTACTTGAGTATCACTTTGCTAATTTCCTTTTCATTAAATTTACAGGCAAATATTTTCTGCTTTCTGCAAAGCTACAAACAACTAACTATGACTATCTATATTTCAGTCAACCCAAAGCATATTACAAATATTGTAACCACGTATAAGCAAACTGTTTCAATGTCAAAGGTTCAATACAAGGGGGAAAGCAATGTGCTGATTACAGCAATAATTCAAATTTCCAAGTATGCTTGCCATCTCTTTTCTGCAGACAGATTTCTTCCGAGTCACCGGTGGGAGCTTCCCAGGGAGATGCGGCTTTATTCCCTCATGGCAGACAGGAGGAGGATGCTGCGCGGGAGCTGATGCCACCTGGCAGCGATGGTGGCACAGACTGCTGGAGAGGCACAGATTGGAACCCAAGCCTCATCAGACGGCAGCTGTGACAGCGGCATATTTCAAAAATGTATTGCGAATTTCACACAAGGGGTCTTTAAAATAATTTGAAAGTCTCCTTGGCTTTCGCAGACTTTTAATTCAGAGAGAATATCTCTTTTTTGAAAATCAAAATGATTTTTGCCTATTTTATGTATTTGAAGGTAGATAGGAACTTACAGCCACGTTTAAAAAATTTGCAGTTGATTATGCAGTTTTTCAATTTAATAAGCTACTGTGAATAATTAACTCTCTTAAACAAGAAGAAGAAAAAGGCATGTTGGCACCTCACAATTAAAAGAGTAAGAGTGAAATGATGCTACCTTTGAAGGCTTTTTTTTTTTTTTTCTGAGATGGAGTTTCACTCCTGTTGTCCAGGCTGGGATGCAATGGCGCAATCTCAGCTCACTGCAACCTCTGTCGCCCAGGTACAAGCGATTCTCCTGCCTCAGCCTCCAAAGTAGCTGGGATTACAGGCATGTGCCACCACACCCAGCTAATTTCGTATTTTTTAGTAGAGATGGGGTTTCACCATGTTGACCAGGCTGGTATCAAACTCCTGACCTCAGGTGATCCACCTGCTTTGGCCTCCCAAAGTGCTAAGATTACAGTGTTGTACCCAGCCTGAAGACATTCTTAATTCGAATATTCATGCTCTACCCACCATATTAGCAATGAAAGTGTAGTGATAATGGAAGAAGTTTATCTTTTGGGATCCCACATGCTAATTTGAGAACATCTTTCCTGCTAACTGCAGAAGAAAAGGCCTAGATTCTATTTCCTTAGCTAGCATCTTTCAGAGACTGTTTCTGGGTCCCGATTAAACCACAATTGAGAAGCATCAATGGGTATAGCTCTTCAGGCCATAGAATCACAGATGAGAGCAGAAACTTTAAGAAGCGTCCATCTCTGTCTCTCTCAGCCTTTGTGTAAATGTCTCTGAAAGAGGAACGTGAATTATGGGCTGTGAGGCTTACTAGAGATAAGAGTATCCACCTGGTTGCCTACTGACTTTGTTCTTGGTGGGTCCAGGTTGTATGGAACCTGAAGTTTTCTACAAAATTACAAATAAGAAATCAAGTTCAGGGCTTTAAGATACTAAAGCTTAAGCTTCATTAGCTTTGTGGTGAGTCCACCTCAGGATCTTACACATCCGTACAAGTTCCATTTCTGACCGGTAGTGCAGTGCGCCAGGTTGAGTTTCCACATGAAGAGTGTGGAGGGGGTTTTGTCTGCATGAGATTCCTATGGGTTTCAGAAGGACAATATGGCTTCTTCCCCACAGAAATCTAAACCCCATGCAGTCACCTTTTAGGGATGTGTAGAGTAGCTGGTAAAATATGAATGACTAGACTTTCATTTCTTTCCATACTATCTGCACAAAATGCAGTTTTGAACAGTCAGTAAAGCCAAGGAAATGGATCATTTTGAAAGGCCATTTGACCCTTTTTATCAGTTATATGACCACATGTTTTATCCTTTTCCAGGGTACTAACCAGCCACTCCAACCTGAAAGAGTGATTCTCAATTTTAGCTATAAGTCTGTGAATTGAGTTTAAAGCAGATGGTTAAACTTGATCATTACAGGTGACAGTATATCTACAAATGACTTCAGTGGCCTTGTAAGAGAGTGCCATCTCCACACAGAAACCACAGGCACTCAGCATCACACAAGGGAGTCATCTCTCAGTGAGTGATGATAAGTCCGTTCAGGGCACGACACACTCAAATGCCATCTTAATCCATTCAAAATCACCGTGTCTAATTTTTTTTTAAGCTAGAGTTGACTCCTAGTTCAAAAGTGATGGAAATATTCCCCAGAATTGGTAGATATAAAGCATATTAAACTTCAGTCAGGATGGGGTCAGTACCAGGGCATTATGTATAGGAAGAAAGAGTTCTTTCTACTCACCACATTTAATCGGCTCCCTTGATTCCTCAGTGGAATTTGACAGGTCTGTGTTTTCAGTTCTTTCCTCTACACTTCCTGCCCTTTTGCTTTCTCTTTGGGAGCTTTTACACAAATCTCTCTTCACGTTTTGCTCTTGCTTTAAAAATAACTATTCAATAAAATATGTGTACATGTTCCTTTCCTTTAGTATATATATTTAAAAGAATAAAAACCCCACAAGAATTGTATCAGTGCACTGAACATTATCACTAAGTACTATATTTTAATGTTTTACAGTACAGATGAGCAATGTCAGTTGGCCCAATTCAAAAATGGGATCGGGGCCATAAGGATGGTAAGGGAAACTAAATTGACATTTACAATTTACTGAATGCTGTCAGAAATAAATTCTGGACAATCTTGGAAGCTGGCCAATGTTGAGAACCTGGCAATCTACTGATACTTACCAGTCCTAGAACAGTATAGAGAACAAAGCTGTACTCCTCCCAAATTCATGACTGGCCGTAAAGACCAGGGACAAAAGTGGGACAAGGTGGCTTTAAATCGATAGAATCCCTCTTATCTCACAGAATTGTTATAAGGATTAATTGAGATTATCTGCAGGACTACTTTTATAAATGATAAATCCTTGTTTAAAATATTAGACATTATTGCCTGAGGCTGAGATATATTCAGAGGGTTTCAGGAGAAGGTGAGGAGAATTGTCCTTAAACTTGAATTCCATGTAATATTGATGTATTAAAAAAAAAGTTGACTTGCCAGTGGGCAGGATCAATTAGAAAACTTCTGCTGTGGTGGATTTTTAAAAAATTTTTTGAGAGTCTTGCTCTGTCGCCCAGGCTGGACTGAATGGCATGATCTTGGCTCACTGCAACCTCCACCTCCTGGGTTCAAGTGATTCTCCCACTGCAGCCTCCTCAGTAGCTGGGATTACAGGTACCTACCATCATGCCCGGCTAATTTTTGTATTTTTGCAGAGATGGGGTTTCACCACGTTGGCTAGGCTGGCCTTAAACTGACCCCAGGTGATCTACCTGCCTTGGCCTCCCAAAGTGCTGGGATTACAGGCATGAGTCACTGCTCCTGGCCTTACTGTAGTGGATTTTGGTGTTGAATAAGATGCCGGGTGAATTAAGCAGTGAGTTTTACAATCTGCTTTGGTGTGGATCTCACATATGAATTTCTCATGATGAATTCTTTGATCCAAATAGACATTAAGGGCTTACAGCATGTATTATACTAGCAGTGGGCTAAGCATACAGCAGGGGAATAGATGTATTTGTTAAACAAATGAATATATATAGTCCTTCTTGTCCTACTGTTTAAGTAGGAATTAGTTCCAGAGAAATCCAAACAATTAGAACCAAAGAAAATAATTACCTTAAAGGCAGATTTCTCCCCAGTGAGAGACTGTAAGACAATACTTAGCATGGTTGAGGTAAGGAACATAGAAAGGGCTTTTGATATCCTCTATTATCCATTTACTCAATAAATACTAAACAACTATCATATCCCAGTCTCTAAGCTATATTGTGGAAATACAAAGATGAATGAAGCATCATTCCTCCCTTTTGTTACCCACATGAAGTACCTGTTTTTGCTTCAACCATTGCTACCACTGTGAGGAAGGCAGTCGGAAAGGAACATGCAAGTTACTATGGAAGCACAGAGCAAGCAGTCGAGCCGTGCCACACCCTGTTGGGGCTGACAGCTAAAGTCTAATGCAATGGGCACTTTCAACAAGGTGGATAATTAAAGGTATCAGGTATGATGGCGGGTTTGACATTAGACGTGGGATTAATTGTAAAGGGAAGACATGTTTTTGTTATACATGTATATGTACACACACACACACACACACACACACACACTATTCAAGAAAGGATGGGGCACAGAGACAGAGAGATTAACCATTTCAGACTCATTTTCTGCCTTTCCATCTATGGGCAGACAGCAGAGCTGGAGAGTGATGCCCTACACTCTTCACACTTTGTGCAGGCATACCCCATTAAAGGATCTTAAATTCTACTGAGCATCTGTGAAAAAAAATTATTCCATAATATTTGTTGAAGCATGGTAAGAAAGACTTTATTCAGGATCATCAAGATAAGTACAGGGACTACTGCAACCAGGTCTTGAAGTGGGAGAGAGAGATTGGGCTCAACTCCAATTACAGGATGGGCATATAGGAATTCATAGCTAAGGAGCAATGGAAGGGTCAGTGGATGGAAGATTACTAGGAGGAAACAACAGAGGTAAGGAAGATTATGGCTAAACTGATCTTACAGGATCCTTGTTGAAGACAGGGCAGGCCAATCAGATAATCCATGGGAAATGGTAGAGATGGGTAACCCAATCAGATATTGAGAGTTAAAAGATATTGAGGGTGGGAGTGGGAGGATTTCTTATTAAACTGACTTAGTAGAGATTGCTAAAACTGGATTTTATGAGAAAGTATACAGATGGGCCTAGAAGAATGTTCAGAGCCTGACTAAAGTTTAGCCAAGCAAAGAAGCTTTGTCACATTCTTGTCTACATCTAAATGGGCATATAAAGTCTCATATGCAGTAGGCATTTGTATATGCCACACGCCTTCCTTCTGTTCCATGGACTCAGTAGCCTTGAAACTGTATTAAGCTAGGATGTGTGTGTGTGTGTGTGTGTGTGTGTGTGTGTGTGTGTGTGTGTATGTGTATGTAGATCGGGATTATTTATAAAACCACAGATAGTGAATCACTGGGTCTTGAAATCAACTTAGTGGATCAAAACCAGAAATTCAAAATTCAAATAAAGTGGAAAAAATTGGAGTACAGCTCATATTGTAAGTATAATTATTATTTTTTAGTAAAACTTCTATTTCAGTTTTATGACTGTGTGTGTGTGTGTGTGTGTGTGTGTGTGTGTGTGTGTGTGTTTTGGTAGAGACAGGGTCTTGCTATGTTGTCCTGGCTGGAGTGCAGTAGCTATTCACAGGCGACATCCCACTATTGATCAGCACGGGAATTTTGACTTGCTCCATTTCCGACCTGGGCCGATTCACCCCTCCTTAGGCAACCTGGTGGTCCCCTGCTCCTGGGAGGTTACCATATTGATGCCGAACTTAGTGCGGACACCCGATCGCCATAGCGCACTACAGCCCAGAACTCCTGGGCTGAAATGATCCTTCCACCTCAGCCTCCCGAGTAGCTGGGACTACAGGCATGTGCCACCATGCCCGGCTACAGTGTTTCTTATGAACAATGTAAAGTATTTCTTACTGTGTCAAGGTAAAAACAAATTGAAAGCCCTTGGTGTCAATTCTCCTGGTAAAGCCTCAGGACAGGTCTGAGGCTTGGCTTTGCCTGGTGTCTGGCCTCATGGTCTGGCAATGACAAAGGCCTGCCACAATTGCTGCTGCAGGCTGTAGGCTAAGTGTTATATGATAGAAAACCTGAGCTGAAATTCGTGCAACTCGGATATGCAGACATTCTAATCGCAACCCTGAGAATCCTTGAGAATTTTGCTTTGATATTCTAGAATTTTTCAAGGAGAGTAGGGTTGCTGTCTTAGTCCATTTGTACTAATATAAAAACAGAATGCCACAGGTAGTATAATATATAATAAACAGAAATTTATTGGTTCACAGTTCTGTATATATCAAGGTGCTGGTTTCTGGCAAGGGCCTTCTTGCTACATCATAACATTGCAGAAATCATCACATGGCAGAAGGGAAAAGAGAGGGTGAGAGAGAGCAAGAGGTGTTGAATGGATTCTCGAAGTAATGACATGACTTCATACATGAGGGTGGAGCTCTCATGATCTAACTACCTCTTAAAGTGTCCACCTCCCAATACTGTCACAATGGCAATTACATTTCAACATGAGTTTTGGAGAAAACAAGTATTCAAACCATAGCAGTGGTCTTGGTTTTTTTGAGAATTATATTTTAATCAGAGACTGCCATGTGTGCTTAGTGATGCATGGGTACTTTTGCCCAGTTTCTCCTTTGCCATGTTGTGGTGGTGCAGGTTGGTACTGAAGCCTGGCTCCCAGCTGCACTGGAAGCCCTCAGGAGTCACTCAGTGGCAAAACCCTGCAGGAACCACATTTTCCATTTGGCTCATGCTGCCTGTCCCAGTCAGTCTCAGATTATGTGTCCTTGGGTTAATGAATTGAACTGGAGTTATCCCCTTAGTGGGTGAGTTGAAGTGGAGCCAAATGGAACAATGATGTACTCCCTCCATGAATGTTCATGAGTTCAGACTCAGGCACCTGTTTATGTGCAAAGAACTAGATTTAATGGGAGAACCAAACCAAAAAATGTTCTTTATATACTAGCTTAGCAGTTACCACTGTGTGTTTCTTTCTTTTCTGGGAGAGCAGGGGACAGTTCTTACTCTTATAGGTTAGGCCGGAGTGCATTGGCACAATCTCAGCTCACTGCAGTCTTGACTTCCCAGGCTCGGGTGATTCTCCTACATCAGCCTCCTGAGTAGCTGGGACTACACATGCACACCACCAGCCCGGCTATTTTTTAAAATATGTTTCTAGTAAAGATGGGGTTCCACCATGTAGCCCAGAGTGCACTGTGTGTTTCTTTCTTTTTTTTTTTTATTAGAAACTATGGTAAATTATCCTAGTAGATGTGATGGAATGGAGAGCATAAAGGAAAGAAGACAACTCAAGTTCCACACCTCCACCTCAACAATTTTTGCCCTTAGGAAGGTAGAATTGTTTAATGCGGGCACCCACAGCACATTCCTTTCATAACTGATAATTCCAGAGACATTAAGGGCTCTCAGAGTCCCTCATTATTATGCTTTAGTGTACTATGTCATGTAAGCACTTCAAACCTGCTTTAAAAAAATAAGGTTTGATAGATTTAAAAGAAGACTTCTTTCTCCTACTCAGCCCTTTCCAAAGCACCCCAATAGTGAATTGAATTATTATGTTACTCAAAAGTGCTGAGTTTAGTGGGGGCAGATTCAAATGTGAGGTCTCTGCAGAAATGATGGGAATATGAAACTCTATTCGTTAGAAACAGAATACCTTGTGAGTGCTTCTTGTAGGGGAGTTTCCTTTTACAGCTGTGAATGTAGTTCATGTGTTTTGGTGAACTGGCTCTGGTCTTGTAACTGTCCTCTTTCAGGCTTTTCCTTCCTGAAGGCAGCACCTTGGTCTTATTTGACTTTGTAATCCCAGTACAATTATTGACACTAAATAATTGTTTGGTGAATGAATGTTCTATCAACTCTAAGAGAATAAAAATTTTTGATTAAGTTTTGATCAATATATGTTAAAATAAAAATTATTACAACCTAAATAAGCCTCTGTATAATTAAAAGTTTAACAATCTCTCCATGTGAGTATCTTTACTTTGGATAAAATATAATGAATATTACAATATTCATTTTAGTATCTGAGATAATATCTCAGTGCTTTGTTGGGATGTGATTTGCTCTCTTTTCTTAAATTTGTAGATAAATTTGTAAACTCAGTTTTTCAGGATGTAACAAATGATATAGAGAAAGAAAAAAAATCTACCTAAAGAAGTGAAGCTTTAACTTCTTAGTTATTTGTGTGTGTGTGTGTGTGTGTGTGTGTGTGTGTGTGTGTGTGTGTGTGTGTGTATTTGTGTGGACAGGAAAGGGTAAGGAAAAAATTCAACAAATGGCTGAAAAGAGAGATAAATAAGGAGACAGACAATGTCTCATTTACATCAAGCTGTGAGACCAGATATTTGTTATTGAATCCTTGGAATGAGAGTACAGGTCTTGTTTATTTACATTTGTTCTCAGTTTGAAAGACAGCCCAAGAGGTAAAATAAAATGAGAGTGCTTCAAATGCCTTCTAAATTTCCCCTTAAATTGAATTTCTTGTTTTATCAGGGAACAATACTTGCACTGATGTTAGGCAGACAGCTAAAAGGTCAACAAGTTCCCTTGGTTGCCTTTTGTCAAGGGTTTTTGACTTGTCTGTGAATAAAGATCTCCCAGGAGGAAGGCAGACCTGAATTTCCTGTCATCTAGAAGACAGCAATGAATTTGAAAATGTTACAAAAAGCATAAGGGACTTCAGGCACACCTTCAGACCCACTGCGGTGCCAATCGCTGCCCATGTAAACATGTACACAGAAATGTTTTGGATTTGTTCTGTCAACTTTTGGTTGTGAAACAAATTGTTCAACAGCAGCCCACCTTGAATACCGAATGAATCCGAGAGGTTTATTTTTTGCTGTTGTTGTTATCGCCTCATGCCTAATCAGAAGACACCATGCTCTCTGTTCACTCACAATGTAAGCACATGCTCTGTGAGGGGGAGCTGAGGGCTCCAGGACTGGAGAAACTCCATTTTCCTTATCACATTTCTGTTACTTAAACCTCTGCAGATCTTCTTCATGTGTTTTTCAGTGTCTGAGATTTCCGTATGTATGTTAACAGGTAAGTCTTCACTACCAGCATCTAGATGTAAATAAACAGGTCTCTCCTGGTAAGTGTTAGTCATTTTTTGACATAAACTGTTTTTCTCCAAAACAGCCCCAACAAAAAATACTTTCCACTAATTTTTTTTTTTTTAATGGAAGTTTCTTCTTGGAAAATATGAGGGGATTTTTTTGTCAGTCTTTTTAAAGCTGGGAATGTATTGCTGTCTGCCTTGAGTCCCATTTAGGTAACAGGAAACACTTTCTGGGATAGGAGAGTAGAATGGCAGCACATTTTCCTTCAGGCCAAGCTTGTCCAATCTGTGGCCATGGGCTGCATGTGGCCCAGGATGGCTTTGAAGAGGTTCAACACATATTTGTAAACTTTCGTTATTTATTTATGATGGAGCTTCACTCTTGTTGCCCAGGCTGGAGTGCAATGATGCTATCTCAGCTTCCTGCAAACTGTACCTCCAGGATCAAGCAATTCTTCTTTCTCATTGACCCAAGTAGCTGGGATTATAGGCACATGCCACCACGCCCAGCTAATATTTGTATTTTAGTAGAGACAAGGTTTCTCCATGTTGGCAAGGCTGGTCTTGAACTCCTCACCTCAAGTTATCTGCCTGCCTTAGCCTCCCCAAGTGCTGGGATTACAGACATGAGCCACTATGCCCAGCCTGTAAACTTTCTTAAAACATTATGAGATTTTTTTGTGAATTTTTTTAAAGCTCATCATCTGTCATTAGTGTTAGTGTATTTTATGTGTGACCCAAGACAATTCTTCTTCCAATGTGGCCCAGGAAAACCAAAGGACTGGACACCCCTGCTTTAGGATACCAAGAAAGCACACGGCTCATTCCCTGCAATGTTTTCAGTATAACCACAGGTGGAGTAAAGAGAATTTAAATTTCTTATTTCAAATGTCACTGAGAAAAACATATGCATTCACATTCATTTGCCAAATATTTATTGAGTGCCTTTGTTACTAGAAAAAGGGTTTTGTCCCAGACACCAAGAGTGGGTTATTACATCATGGACAGGAAAGAATTCAGGGTGAGTCACAGAGTATTGTGAAGTCAAAATAGTTTATTAGAAACTCATGAGTAGGGTGTTCTCAGAAAGCAAGAGGAGGAACACCCCTACCTTAAACTTAATGCTTGCTTGTTACATAAAGTATTAGGGCTAAGCATAGTGTACTTTTTACCATAAAGGTTTATGATCAGTTTATGATAGACTATTAGTATTGTTATTCTTTTGGGTAATTATTAATTTCAGCAAGAATTTATGAGTGAACTATTATCTTTAAAGGAAAAACTGCTTTTAAATTAAGAATGCCTTTTTCCACTAACTTCTTCCTTCAACCATAAATATCTTGTGATTGAGAATGCCTAACTTCCTGGGAATGTAACCCAGTAGGTCCCACCTTATCCACTTCTAATGCCTTTGGCAACTTCTTATAAAAGAAGTTGAACTGATGCTATAGAGAATAAAAGTAACAACAACTGCCATTACTATAATTTGAGTTGCTAAGAACTTTGTATATAGTCTCAGAAAAAACATAAAAATATTTTTCTATGAGGAAATTGAAGCTCAGAAAGATTGCTTATGTATTTCATGGTCACATAGCTAGAAAGCAATGGAGCTATGATTTGAATCTAGGACTTTCTAAATAAAAACCCTACATGAATTAGTTAAGGTTCTTATTACAAAGAAAGATTTAGTAATTTTTTTTTTCGAGACAGAGTCTCACTGTGTTGCCCAGGCTAGAATGCAGTGGCATGATCTCAGCTCACTGCAACTTCCACCTCCTGGGTTCAAGTGATTCTCTTGCCTCAGCCTCCCAAGTAGCTGGGATTGCAGGCATGTACTACCACGCCCGGCAAATTTTTGTACTTTTAGTAGAGAAGAGGTTTCTCCATGTTTGCCAGGTTGGTCTCAAACTCCTGGCCTCAAGTGATCTGCTCACCTCAGCCTCCCAAAGTGCTGGGATTACAGGCTCGAGCCACCATACCAGTCTTTAAGATTTAGTAATTTTAAGTTCATGTTTTAACATGGCTCAAATTTAGTCGCCAAGAATAGCGAGTTGTACTATATATTATGGATTCAACATGATACCATAAGCCTCAATTTCTCCACTCTTCAGGTTTCCTGACAGGATTTTTTTCATTTCCAATTAAAAAAAAACAAAACTCTAATTGTTTACAATTCTCAAAACAACAAGAGTATTACAGAGCTCATCTCAAAGAGCAAATGCACAGAAATAGCCAAGACATTAAAAAATGTGGCAATGATGGAATTGTCTTATTGGATAATGAAATATATTATAAAGCTATGCTAAATAAAATTTTATGGGAAGCCATCATTTTGGACTGAGTTTCTGAAGTAGGCCCCAGCAGACAAACCATAATGGAGTTACTTATGTTAAGTGCCATAAAGTCAAACTGAAACTTAAAAAAAAAGGAAAATCTGCAAACAGGACAGTTTTTACAAAACAAAGAAACAAACAAACAACCCCAAGAGATTAAGATTAACCAGTTAGGAAAGACTCAGTCAGCCTAATCTGACATGAAAAGGGTGTCCCTTCTGCTTTATCCCTAGAAGAAAAGCAATCTGAAGTAACCTGATGTTAACTCATCCATTTTTTTATATTATGCTGTTTCCTTGTTCCTGTTCAAGCCACCTTACAAAAACCAGTTGTTTTGCCATGCTCAACGAACCTCTTTCTGTTTTTAAGGTGGGATGTTGCACAATTCATGAATCACTAATGAAAGCCAATTAGATCATTAAACTAAATTGCTTGAAATTTTGTTTTTTAACATCTATAGTAGTTGTTAGCTATACAAACAGCTATACTCGTTTTGCATAATTACAATAGTTGACTAACCAGTGGAACAAGCCCAGAAACAGCCCCAAGTATAAGCAATATCTTAGTGTATGTGAAATATGACATTTCAAATCAGCAAAGAAATATCCAGTTTGTGCTCAGTTTTTTTTTGCTAATTGGAAAAAGTCAAATTAAATCTTTACTTCACATCTTATACCAAAATTGATCCCAGATGGATTCAAGAAGTTTTCCTTAATTTTATTCAATAATATTGTATAACTTCTGTTCACAAGACTTTTATTATATCTTTCACTATGTCTGTTTCAAGGTATCTAGGAATTTTGATGATATTAAATATGGTATCTTTAAATTTTTTTATTTTCTAACTGCTTGTTCTTGTCCCACAAAAATATAATTGCATTTCATATATTCATCTTGCATCCAGTGACCTTGCAAACTTATTAATTCTGATATTTTATGTATAGATATCTAAATTTTTATATATACAATTATGCTATCAGACTAAGGAAACTCCCTTCTTTTCCTATTTGCTAAACATTTTTTATTATTAATATAAACAAGAAATTTTCTGCATCTATTGAGATGCTTGTGGTTTTGTCTTCTTTATCCTGTTAATGTGAAGAGTTACACAATTGAGTTTCAAATTTTAAACAAACTTTTCATTCTTGAAATAAATTCAACTTGGGTGTGTTATATGGCATTAACCTTTTTATATATTTCTGGATTTGGTTTGCTAACATTTAAGATTATTGTGTCTATTATTAGTAAGATGGGTCTATAATTATCCTTTTTGTAATGTTTATGTCAAATTATGTAGAATGAAAATGAATTAAAAACTATTCTCTCTGTTTAAATTTTCTGGAACAGTTTGTGCAAGACTAGCATTCTTTCTTTAATATTTGTTACAATTCACCAATGAAGTTCTCTGGGCCAAAGGTTTAAGTAGGAGGTTTAAATGATAAATTTAATATTTAAAGTAGTTATGTTATAGGACTATTCATATACTCTATTTCCCCTTATGTCAGTTTCTGTAAGTTATGCTTTTCTAGGGATTTGTCCAGCTCATTTAAATTTATAATTTATTGGGATTCTATTCATAATATTATAATGTTAATATCCATTTATAATAATTCATTAAAGCTATTATTTTAGAATAGTTTAGAGTGACAAAATGTTGAGAAACTAGTACAAAGATTTCCCATAATACTCCATCCTCACTTCCCCCATTGCTAAAATGTTATGTTATTATGGTACATTTGTCATTTCCAATGAACCAATATTGACACATTATCATTAACTAAACTCCATACTATATTTAAATTTCATTAGTTTTTCCCGTGTGTGTGTGTGTGTGTGTGTGTGTGTGTGTGTGTGTGTGTGTGTGTGTTTGAGATGAGGTCTTGCTCCGTCTCCCAGGCCAGAGAGCAGTGGCACGATCAATCCTCCCACCTCATCCTCCAGAGTAGCTGGGAATACAGGCATGCAGCACCATGCTTGGCTAGTTTCTAATTTTTTCTCTAGAGACATGGTCTCACTGTATTACCCAGGCTGGTCTCAAACTCCTGGGCTCAAGTTATCCTCCTCCTTTGGCCTTCCAAAATGTTGGGATTACAGGTGTGTCACTGTGCCCTGCCCCTGGAGTGTTTTTAAAAATTGGGGTATGACTGACATATAAAAAGGTCTGCATATTGAATGTATATATACTGATGAGTTCAAAGATAAGTATACCTGTGCAACCCTTACCATAAATAAGGCCATAGACACTGCCACCAGTCCTTAAAGTTTTCTCCCTCCTTCTTTTTTTTTTTTCTGGTAGTAAGAATATTTAACATCAGAGATACTCTCCTAACAAAATTTTAAGTATATAACACAGTGTTGTTAATGTATTATATCACTAATGCCTTTTATTCTGTTTAAAGATTTCATCTAGAATATTACATTTAGTTGCTATATCTCCACTTTCTTAGCCTTTCTTTGTTTTTGACGTCCTTGACAGTTTTGAAGAATATCAGTCAGGACTTTTGTAAAATGTTACTTAATTTGGATTTTCTGATGTTTTGCTCATGGTTTTCTGATGTTTTCTCACGGTTACTTGTTTTTAAGGGGAAGACTGGAGAGACTAAGTGCCATTCTCATCACATCATATCAAGGGAACATGTCATCCACTTTTAACTTTTAAAATATTTGCAGGATCTATAATAATATCCTCTTCTTTTCATTCTTGATATTGGTGGTTTGTTATTATTTTCATTTTTTTCTTGATAGTTTTGACAGGAATTTTTCAATTTTATTAGTCACAAAAATTCAGTCAAAGAACTGACTTTTGGCTTTGCTAATTCTGTTATATGTTGGTTTTATATTTTATTTATTTACCTGGTTCATCCTATTGTTGAACCAGGTGTATGGTATTGTGTATTGTTATTTGTTTTAACACAAGCTGAATTAGTGATTGTTGTATAAAACTGTCTATTATTTCCTTTATTTTCTGTCTTTGGGTTTAATTTTCTATTCTTTTTCTATCTCCTGAGGGATTATTAGCTAATTGATGTTTCACTTTTCTTGTTTTCTAATATTTTTAATATTTAATATTCTAAATGTGGGGCTGTACATTTCTCTGTAAGCAATATTTTAGCTGCAAGATTTGATATGTAGTATTTCATTACCCCAGTTTTGCTTGTGATTTCATCTTTGACTCATTGATAATTTACAAGTTTTTTTTTTCTTATTACTGAAAAATATGAGAATTCCATAGCGGAGTGTGTGTGTGTGTGTGTGTGTGTGTGTGTGTGTGTGTGTGATAAATTTCTAGCCTAATTCTGCTGTACTCAGAAAATGTATTCTGTAAGATTTAAATACTTTGAAATTCATCAAGAGTTGCTTGATGGCCAACCTAGCATGTGGTCAATATTAGTTAATGTTCAGTGTACATTTCCAAAGAACAGGGATCTCATTACCATATGCTTTCCCAGATATGCCATTCCCACAGGTTTTTTTGTGGTTATGAAACCTCTAGTCTCCTCCCAGGTTCCCCAAGCCACAGGCTCCATCAGGGTCCTCTTCCAGTCTGATAACCTCCCTGAGCCTCTACGATGTCAGTTAAAATCACTGTGTTCCCTTTCTATTTTCTAGTACATTGTAATTTCCCTTTTTATTCAACCTCGGTTATTTATGGCAAAAAATGTTTTCTGTTCTAATCTATGCAGAATTTCTATGTTTTTTTAGTGGAAACTCTCCTTGCTATATTACCACAAATGCCCCTCACCTTCAATAAAAAATATTGTATTGTATGCAAATATTAGTTTAAGCTAAATTAGGGAGTTTTGGGGTCGACTGAAAGAAGTTTCATTATTCATATAAATGAAACGAATGCCACTTTAAAATGCTTAGTACCAGCAAGAGGATCCTTCATATCAATACTTTTCTAAATTGACAGCTGAAAAGTTTGAAATGAAACTTTATTCCTTTTAAGTTAGCAAATGTTCTTTCAAGTATGCCAGAGACTACAATATACTTCCCTAAAGGAAATGAAAATCTGTAACAAATCTAAAAAGGAGATGCCTAACAGATTTTTAAAGTAGTAGCTTATTTCAAAGTAATAGTCTTTGTATCAGTGGAAATAATAACATTGTTACCAGTAAAGGGCTTTGTAAACACTGTGCTAGGTGCTCTATGGGATTCTGTTACTCATTTCTCACAGCAACCTTAGGTTCTTACTAAAATGTTACATTATAGTAAGATGTTACATTGGAACCTACAGCTGAAATACAAAGATACTACAATAGGTATTGCCTTTCAGAGGAGCGTATACAAGGGAAAGAAGAGAGGGAATTGTGAAGGCAGGTTTGTTTGGAGGGAGCCAAATGCTACAATTGCTGGTCCCACTTCAAGGAGGAAGGGCGGAGATTGTCTGTCCCTCACCTCTGGTCTGGTGAAAAAGGCTTAAGGAAGCCCCTGAAGAGCTTACTACAAGTCCCTAGTGGTTGGGAGGACATAGAGTTGAATGTTGTCACAGTGGAGTTATCAATTCCTCATTTGACATAGCATGAGAAGCTTAAGGACAAAAATCTGTGACTAAGACCAAAGGTGGCAGAGGGAGAGGACCGAGCCCACTCTCACAATGGTGGGCAGCAGGAAGGCCTGAGCTTTCTTAGGAACCTGATGTGGGCCAGGTGGAGAGAGCTGGACTGAGGCTCTCTTATATCTCGTTTAAAAGTTCTGCCTGGGGCCGGGCCCGGTGGCTCACGCCTGTAATCCCGGCACTTTGGGAGTCCGAGACAGGCGGATCACGAGGTCAAGAGATCGAGACCATCCTGCCCAACATGGTGAAACCCCTTCTCTACTAAAAATACAAAAAAATTAGCTGGGTGTGGTGGCGCGCGGCTGCAGTCCCAGCTACTCGGGAGGCGGAGGCAGGAGAATTGCTTGAACCCGGGAGGCGGAGGTTGCAGTGAGCCGAGGTCGCGCCACTGTACTCCAGCCTGACGCCTGGTGACAGAGTGAGACTGTCTAAAAAAAAAAAAAAAAAAAAAAAAAAGAGTTCTGCCTGGGAAAGTAGAATGCTGGCTACCAAGGGCTGGGAGAGAATGAGGGCAGGAGTGAGAACTGGGGAGACTCTGGTCAAAGACATAAAAACCTCAGTTAGACAGAAGAAATAAGTTTAGGAGAACTACTCTACAGCATGGTGACCATGGTCAATAACACTGCATTGCATACTTGGAAATTGCCAAAAGGATAGATTTTAAATGTTCTCCCCACAAAAAGAGCTTGATTGAGCCATTCCACAAGGCATAAATATATCAAAACATCATGTTATACATCATTAATATATACAGTTTTTATCAGTTAAAAAATAAAATAAAAAATACTGCCTGGAAAGGTCATGAGATCTTAGTAGTCTGTGTGGGGTGAAATGCTAAAAACATAGGGACAGAGGCTGAGCAGCAGCCATAAGGAGATTCATCCCTTGCAGCCCAGCAGTACAGTAACGAGCTCCCAGTGGGACTGCAAGAGAAGGCATGAAATGCCTAAGAGAGTAGAGGTCATCTTTCAATATTCACAGGGCGGATATTTGGAGACTATGAAGCCACCTTACAAATGGGACAGTCAAGAAAGAACTTCTGTGCTCTCCTTTTGCCTCTCTTTCCGGTACTCAAATTCTGTTGGGGTCCAAAATAATGCTTGCTAAGATGAGAAAGAGAAGTGAAAGTGTACAGTTTCCCTATAAGTCTGAAAATAAGTCTGAAAATAAGAAAAGGATACTGTCCTTAACATGAATACTAAAGGAAGTTTTCAGACATCCAGTTTTTGTACCTGCAGTTCACCTGGAAGATACCATTACTTCATAGGTGCAAATATCCACCCAAGTGTCCTGCCATCTTTCCATCCTGTGCTCATCATCCCATATTAGGAAATCACATAGTTAGGGAGGATTATAAACACCCTCTGTCCTAGAATCAGAGATTGAAATCCTGGTCTGTGGCACCCACTTAAATGACTTATTCATTCTCATGCTACTTAGCTCTTTGGCCTCCATCCCTTGTTTGCCTAGACCCACAGAATATTCAATTCACCAAATGTTTAATGGTTCCCACTTGTGTACCACACAATGGAGACCAATGGATGAATAACATGGTTTTTGAATTCAAGGAGCTCACAATTTAATAGGGAGGCAGGTGTATCTACAGTGCTGTATGATGAGAACATATAGGGACAGATAGAAGTTGAAGTACAAGGGAGAAAAAAGGTCACTCCATGAGAAAATTCAAGTAAACTTTCCTATGCTGGGTCTTAAACAATGAGTGGAAGTTCGTGAGGTGAAGGGCCTTTCAAAGAGGGTTGTACTGTGTACAGAATCACAGGGCATTGTACCATAAAGGCATTAAATATTTTGGTCTGGCATAACTGAGCATCAGATTGGCAGTGATGAGAGATCTGGCTGAATAAATGGCAGAAACAGACCATGAAGCACCTTGAACCATGGGTTGGACTTCTCATTACAGACACCGGGGACCCATGATTACAAGGACCGTCTTTTTATAAGATGAGCCAATTTAGTTTCCACATACTTTATTTTCTCATTTAATTATCACCAAATTTTTTATAGCCCCCAGTACATATTACTGGACTCATAAAGCAGCAATGTTGAACAGAAAACTAGAAAAAAAAGTATGTCTAATCTCACATTACTGCCTGCCTGTTACTTGAGACCCATGAGCCACTGGAAACTCTACTTTAAGTGTCTTGCTGAGTTACTCTCTATAACTTAAATTTAATTTGTGTGTATTTTTGGCACAGTATTTGTTTTAGTAAGTATTTTTTGGCACCTGGTTTTGGCCTTCAAAATACAACTCATAGACTTTCATAAGTTTTCAAAGTTTGCTTCTCCACAGGCTTGTTCTAAGTAACTACCTGAGGAATCCAGATGCAATGAGCTTCTTTAAAGCATTGCAGCAACCAAAAGACTGATGTAGTGTGTGTATGTTTTAAAAAAATATCTAGCATCAATATAGTATACAACTGTTTTCTTGAGGACAGAGAAGTACATTTTTAAAAAAGTATACAAATACATATCATCTTTTTACATATTCACAAAAGGAAACTTTTAAAAATAATTCTGCCATTTTGGTAAATAATAACTATAACTAGAGCAAAAAAGTATCTTACCTGTATGCAATCTTATCTGCTCAGGTAGCCAGATTTATTATATTAATATGTGCTAAGACTTAAAAAGAAAAAAAAGTGAACTACTGTAATCTAGCAGGACTTGCTTTTATCATTGTTTCACTGTAGGACCAAACGAAATGTGGCTCTGGAAAGAACAGATCTTGTTTAAATAGAAACCAACAAGCACTAGACCTTATCAAGACTGTGAGACTGACAGACATTACCTATCATTTGTTTATTTGTTTACTATTTTTTTACTTATTTTTTTGAGGCAGGATCTCACTCTCTTGCCCAGGCTGGAGTGCAGTGGTGTGATCATGATACTGCAATCTTGACTTCTCCAGGCTCAGGTGATCCTCTGATAGGGTTAGAATTTGTATGCTCACCCAAATCTCATCTTGAATTGTAATTCCCAGGTGTTGAGAGAGAGACCTGGTGGGAGGTGACTGGATCATGGAGGCAGTTTCCCCCAGGCTGTTTTCATGATAGTGAAAGAGTTCTCATGAGATCTGATGGTTTCATAAATGGCAGTTTCCCCTGGGCTTTTCACTCTCTCTCTTGCCTTCTGCCATGTAAGATGTGTCTGCTTCCCCTTCTGCCATGATTGTAAGTTTCCTGAGGCCTCCCCAGCCATGAGGAATGATGAATTAAAAAAACCTCTTTCCTTTATAAATTACCTAGTCTCAGGTATTTCTTCAGAGCAGCATGAGAAAGGACTCATACAGTAAATTGGTACTGAGGTAGTGGGGTGCTGGTATAAAGATACCCAAAAATGTGGAAGTGACTTTGGAACTGGGTAACAGGCAGAGATTGGA
Organism: Cheracebus regulus; assembly: GCA_963574635.1. Classification (NCBI taxonomy): domain Eukaryota; kingdom Metazoa; phylum Chordata; class Mammalia; order Primates; family Pitheciidae; genus Cheracebus; species Cheracebus regulus. The sequence goes on along the minus strand of CAUYQU010071480.1, from coordinate 10,162 downwards.
ACAGTTTGGAGGGTTCAGAAGACAGAAAGATGTGGGAAAGTTTGGAATTTCCTAGAGAGTTGTTGAAATGGTTTTGACAAAAATGCTGATAGTGGTGTGGATAATGAAGTCCAGGCTGAGGTGGTCTCAGATGGAGATGAAGAACTTATTGGGAACTGGAGTAAAGGTTACCCTTGCTATGCTTTAGCAAAGAGACTGGTGGCATTTTCCCCCTTCTCTGAAAATCTATGGAACTTTGAACTTGAGAGAGATGATCAGAAATGGAAACTTAGATGTTTAAAAGGGAAGCAGAGCATGACAGTTTGGAAAATTTGCAGCGTGATGACATGATATAATTTTTTTTTCGTGGGGAAAGATTCAAGCCAGTTGCAGAAATTTCCATCATAGCAAAGAGCCAAAGGTTAATCACCATGATAATGGGAAAAATGTCTCCAGTGTGTGTCAGAGATCTTGGTAGCAGCCAAGTAGTCCCAGCTACTCCAGTTTCAGTCATGGCTAAAAGGGGTCAAGATACAGCTTGGGCCATTGATTCAGAGGGTGCAAGCCCCAAGCCTTGATGGATTCCACATGGTGTTGGGCCTGTGAGTATACAACATTCAAGAACTGAGGTTTGGGAACCTATGCCTACATGTCATAGGATGTCTGGAAATGCCTGGATGTCTAAGCAGAAGTTTATCACAGGGCCAGAGCCCTCATGGAGAACCTCTGCTAGGGCAGTGTGGAAGGAAAATATGGGGTCAGAGCCCCCACAAAGAGTCCTCATTGGGACACTGCCTAATGCAGTTGTGAGAAAAGGGCTACCATCCTTTAGACCCCCAAATGGTAGATCCACCGACAGCTTGCACCATGCTCTTGAAAAAGACACAGACATTCAATGCCAGCTGCAAAAGCAGCCAGGAGTGGGATATTATCCTGCAAAACCACAGAGGTGGGGATATGATTTGGCTGTGTTCTCACCCTCATCTTGAATTATAGCTCCCATAATTTCCACATATTGTGGGAAGGACCTGGTGGGAGATAATTAAATCTTGTTATTGTGATGTCCTTTAGCCTCATTTCTTTTACTTTCTAAGCTTTCATTTTGAAAGAAATGTTATTTTCCACGAATCCTAAATACTACAGTTTAAATTTGTAAATGATTTGCCTGACTGAATCTTAAATCTCTCTTAAGACTTGGTTTAGGCATTGCTTCCTCTAGAAAGTCATCTTTGACTATCTTTGGGAGATGCATTTTTAGTGTGCCTTAAATATAGTGCATGGATAATGAATTCAACAGGCACTACAGTAGGAAAAGATGATATAAAGTTGAATAAGTCATAGTTCATAGTCAAAAATATTTTATTCTTTTTGTATTTCCTCTAGATATTCTATGTCTACAAAGCATTCAATGTTATTTCCTAATGATGGTGCTATGTAATTTTAAAAGGAATTCGAGTGGCTGAGAACATGGCTATTGAGGACAGATTGCTGGGATTTGTCCTTGACTCTTTTTGATAAAAGCTGTGTGACCTTGGGCAACTTACTTAATATCTCTTAGCCTTGGTTTCCTTATTTATAAAATAGGAGCAACAGTACTTACTTCTTGGGTTTGTTTTCAGTATTCAATGCAATTATATATATATATATATATAATATACCTATCATATATGTATATGTATATATTACATACATATACATTTAGCCCTGCTTAAGTGCTCAAATGACTTTGGTTATTACTATTATTTTCATTTTCACAATTGGCTGCTAAGGTTCCTAATGTGCCTTTCTTTTCTCACTGCTAGTTGTGTTTTCTTTTGAAGCTCAATTGAAAAGTATCTTCTCATTATTTAGGACAAAAAACCCTATAGTTTTAGGCAAAATTGTGTTAGCATTCACAACATTTGCTCCCTTTAATGACACAGAGTGAGTGTGCTACAGAACAGTAAGTTCTGGTGAGAGTGTCACTCACATCTCAGTTTGAAGAATCTAAGAACAACATATTTTTCTTCATTCGCATTGTGAGCCAAAGAACTAAGAACGACTTGCCAACTTGGTGCTGGAGAGTGAAGGGCTGTGTAATGACCACTGTGTACCCTTTCATGGGAGACATGGGGAAGAGGTGGGAAATGGCAAAGGTGGGCTCATACCCTCAGCATCTGGCAGTAGTGGAGCAGAAGAAAGAAGGAAAAGAAAATGGTTTGAGTAGGGTTGTGTTACAGAGAGTGAGCATCGTGATCTACCATCTGGGGACTATAGCCAAAGAAGGTAATGTTCCAGGACATATTCCAATGCCCCAGCAGCTTCTAGGAATGCACCTAGGGAGCCAGAACTGGGACACTGCCTCCACCTCCCTACATAGGAAGTAGACATTGACCACGGGAAGAACACTTGCTCTAATAGTGAACATTAGTACAGTGTGGACTTCATTGTGTCCTCTCTCCATGATTCATGCTGGTTGCTAATGCCAAGGTGAATTGCTTTTGAAGATAGCAGGCTCACAGAGACTCAGGTTCTTTCATTATAAATTAATTTTTTTTTTCCTGGAGCTCTTTGTCATATTTGTGTCCTTCCATCTGATTGATCAAAAAATGGAGATCTATTGAGTGAAACTGTCTAGAAACAGAGCAAGCCACTAACATCAATAAATGCTTCTGATAATAAGAGAAGATTAAATCCCTAAACAAGGAAAAAGCAAGTCAGATTTGGATCAACATGCTAAAAAGAAATCCTGATAGAAAAACCTTGAGTCTGTGTCCTTGCTTCTGTTTTAACCATTGCAAATGGTTAAATGTAGATTAAGGAACCACTCAATAATTATTCGTATTAGGTGCACTACAAATTTGGCAAGCTACAGGTGGTCTGATCATCAACCTATAATTCTCGTTGGTGAGAACCTTCCTTATGGCATAGAATCAGATTTTGCCACAGACTCACTGTGTGACCTGAGACAAATTACTTAAGTGGTCTGGCCCTTAGACTCCTGTGCTATAAAATGAGTATAACAATGGCTGCCTGAGAGCGTTAGTGTGCAGACTGTGAAAAGATGGGCGCACGTGTAGAGCATGCTGGCAGGCACGTCTTAGCTGGCAGCTCTGGATGCTGCTGCGTGAGCGCTTCTCCTCTTCCGTGCATCAATAGAAAGGCGTATATGTAGGCCCTTGAGTGTTGGCGTGTGTTCCTTCATTGCTTATGTAAGGATGTTAAACCTTACTCCAATCAAGAGCACAGCATTTTGGATCTAGCCTCAAGACTTTTACGAGATTTCTGATTTTGTAGAAAAGTATAAAAATGCCCATTTCCCCACGGGTTAGAAAATAATAAGGTTTTTCCCCTCTTTGTTATCTTTTCAGTTAGTTATTTCAGCATATCACAGCGTTAAAACACTTCCAAAGAAAAGGTCACTCTTTCTCCCATCAAAACATTTCTTTGCTGTTGTGCTCCCAGAGGTGTGCTAGGGAACAACAATCAATAAAAGAAGCTCGTGGAACGTTTTGACTTACCTTTGAGGAATAGCCATTAGGTCAACATGTTTTGTCATGGTTTTACCACCAATAATTTCTCTCAGAATGGAATTTTCAAATCATTGGATGAAAATAAGTGCACGTGCAATAATAGGGTTCCATCAGGATTTTTAAAGATCTTTTTCAGAACTTTGACCTTAACATTTGTTTTTCCATTTTGGCATTTAAAAAATTATGTCATGAAAACAATTCCTGATGTTTCAGACTCAATGGGTAAAACATTTTTTAATTTATCAGCTGCAAAATAATTAAACATTGACAATACACATTTACTTGCCTATATTTTTTACTTTTTAATGTTTATGTATTTTCAACTACAAATATGGTGAATGGAGATGCATTCACTATTACAGTTTCTCATGACTTTGAAAATTGATTTTCATCAGACTTTAAAGCCCAAAGCACAGGTAACCTATGAGTTTCCCATCTTACTGAGAAATTAAGATAGGTTATATATAGTAAACTTCTTTTGAAGTAGAAAGCAATAGCAAATATTTTTAAAAATAGAGCTAATGTGAGCATTTTAGCAGCACACAGACTGCAGGATTGTTAGTGTGTCTGTCTCCTTAGTCTGTGAGTTTGCCTGCAAAGTTCTGTGAAATCCCTTAGAGGGGTAAAGAACATGCTGTGGAGACCTTAAATGGGGATATGTACAATTTAAATTGATATCTTAAGCATGACAGTTTAAAATAATCCCTGGAAGCTTTATCAGGTAAATGTGACCCTCAGAAGTTTATTCATAAGCTATGATAGATGGGAAAAAGGCAAATAACTTTGGAAAATTTAAAGCAAGACTTGCAGGTAAACTCGGAAATAGTTCTGTGTATTGTCTTTAAAGTGCATCACGGATCTCTCCACTGCTGGGCACTCAGAAATTATCTATTAGGATTGGGCCCATATATATATATATATATGTTTTGTTTTTTATCATGTGATATTTCATACATACAAGAGGATATATGTAAACTATGAAGGCATGGTAATAAATCAACACTAGCACAGCTATAACTCAATTGAAGACCATGAAAATTACTAATACATTACTAATACTATTATTATGACTTAGATGCTGCTTTCATTCATATCCCCCTGCACTGCACCAACTTCTGGAGATAAACAGTCTTAAATTTTATTTTTGCATAAGTTTGAGCTTTTTATAAATAGTATTATTATATGTATATATGTATCCATGTATGTATACATGTGTATATATGTTTTTCTAACTGGTTTTTTTACGTTTCATTATGGTTTTGGTATTATTATTGCATGAAGGTAAGATTTATTTTTACTGCTTTATAATAATCCATTGTGTAAAAGTTCCACAATTTATTTATTCACTCTCCGTTTAGTATACACTCGAAACATCTTCAGTTTTTGTTATTACAAACAGTGCTGCTAAGATGATTCTTGTACAGTTTGTTTGGTGCATATAGGCAACAATCTGTCTGTTGTATATGCCTGGGAGTAAAATTTCTGAGTCATTCAGATTTGAATGATACAAAAGCAATGCCATATTATTTTGTGAGAGATTCTGCCAATATACCCTCCCCAGCTGGAGGCCTGCTTTGCCACCTGGGACACCAAGGTGCTGTGGTCATCTGACTTGTACCTTATTAGGAGTAATTTTACTTTTACACATTACTCAGACTCTATGGCTAAAAAAAGAAATAAAATTTCTATATTTTGCTTCTTCCTGTAATAAGTGAGTAGAGGAAATAAGCCTTTTAGAGAGAGAGAATACAGCACTGGCCATATATAATCCAGTATATTATGAACAAGGCAAGACCCCTGGATATCTCGATGCTTGAGAATTCTCCAGCATCTCTTCCACAGTGGCATGAAGCAGAGAAACCATGCAGAATTCACTGAGAAACAAATGAGTGTCCAGTGGAGTTGTGGCGGGCAGCTCATGCTTCTTTCTCAGATAAAACCAGGTATTCAAAGTGGCACATCTTAAAGTCACACATCTGAATCATAATTGTCCTACCTCATGTATACCCTGCTTAAATGAATATGTCCAGAACTAGATCTCTAAGTTTAGTTTCTAGATATTTAAATGCTTCTTCTTCTTTTTTTTTTTTTTTACACAATCTTCATTCCTTAAGCATGTTTGCAGAGCTATATCTTCTCAATATATGTGTCAAGATGCTTGTGTTCAGTCCAGTCAAAACCTATTAGGAAAGACTTGATACTTTAAAATTGAACTCATTTATGCCCATGTAAAACATGGCAAATAGCAACCCATAATAAATTTTCCTGTCCTTAACTGAATGTAAATAGGTTTTTATAATTGAATTTCTTTGATGTTTCTTACATTTGCATTCTGGGGAAAGTGGAAAAATTTATTATAGGCATGGTATGAATTGCTCATCTGTAAAAAATACTTTAATAACAGAGGTTTCTAAAATGACAAGGAAAGATAGGAAGATAAGAAAAGGTTTGTCGGCCTTCCCTTATAACAAATTCAAGTAAGAAAAAGCACAATCTTGGCTTTATGTAGAGGATATTGGTAGAAATTTGAAGAAATCTACAGGAACAGAGTGAGTCCTTGGACCCAAGAGTCTGAATCATTAAATTTACTTGATTTTCCATGAAGGGTACATTACAGAGGAACAGAATCTAGAACCTCTCCTCCCCCCTTGAAAACTCATCAAGAAGTTTTGCATAAACTCAATGACTGAAGTTTTCAGTTTTGACTCTAACCTTTATGACTATTTAGCTGAAATCATAAGTGAGCTGAAGCCATCTCTTTTGTCATTTTTCATAATGCTTATGCAGTGTAGGCACAAATATTTGTGGAAAGAATAAATGATGAAGGTAGCCAACTTCCTCACTCTTATTCTGTCCCTACCATAATCTGTGATGGAAAGTTAAAGTGCCAAAATGTCTGCAAAATTTTATACACAATCTTTTCTAGAGTTTCACATATGAAATTTACACGTATCTGATAATAATGAAAACAACAACAGTGCACATTTATTTCATGTCTGTGACTGTTCTAAGTGCTGAATTACACACTTCCTGTTTAATCTTTATAACAGGCTTACAAGTCAGCTATCAGTATTTCCATTTTACAGATGAGTAAAGTGAGACTTGAGAGATAAATGACAGAGCAGCTGTGAAATCCAGATCCAGCGAACTGGGCTCTACTGACTCCCATGCAAAAATGTGAAAAAATCATTTCCAGTGTTTGGTTGGGGATTGAATTTTAAAGGAAATTTTTGAAAAATTAAATGTATGATTTTGATTCAATGCAAAAAGTATCTCATACGTTTTATATATTACATGGAGCCTTTGAATACTCAGTCACCCTGAAATAAAGAGACGTCAGAAATGAATACCAAGTTGCATTTATTACCAGAAATACATAGAAAAATTCAGAATGCTCAAGGGTAAATGTGACACTGTGGTCATGTGCTGGTTGAAAACCACCTCGCCTGCCTAAGACATTCCTGAAATATGTTAAATTATTTAGCCCATGACTGAACTGGAAGGGAATTGTGCTGTCTGGGTGAATACTCACAGCACTCTGTATGGAGCTGAGGACTTTACATGTGACAGGGACATAGTAAGCCCAGGGAGCTGTTTCTCTCTCATTTGAGGACACACTGCACATCCATTTCATGAATTTTTCCCATTGAAAATGACACAACATTGTTTAGCTCCCACTTATAAGTGAGAACATGTGGTGTTTGGTTTTCTGTTCTTGTGTTACTTTGCTGAGAATGATGGTTTCCAGCTTCATCCATATCCCTTCAAAGGATATGAACTCATCTTTGGGGAACATCACACTCCAGGGCCTGTCGGGGGGGTCAGGGGCTAGGGGAGGGATAGCATTAGGAGAAATATCTAATGTAGATGATGGGTTGATGGGAGAAGCAAACCACCATGGCACGTGTATACCTATATAACAAACCTGCACATTCTGCACATGTATCCCAGGACTTAAAGTATAATTTTTATAAAAGGTCTATTGATTTTTGAGTCTCTCCTTATAAAAAAAAAAAAGAAAGAAAAGAAAATGACACAACAAAACCACAACTTCCCACAATCTCTCTTTCATTACACACCTTTAACATTCACATTTATTTTCCTCTTAATTAAACACAGTTAATCTCTTCCTGATTTAGCCAACATCCCGCACTTTTTCAGTGTTGGTTTGAATGTGTATCTTGTTGAGCTGTGGCTAATTTCCGCTGGAATGTAAGCAGCTAGAGGTTCCACTCCTGTGTAGCTCTCCAAGACAGCATTCTCTAAAGATAATTGCCTTACACTATGATTACTTTATGAAGTTTGGCAGGCACTGGCTCTTACCTTTTCCCTATAGTAGGACTAGACATTCTAAAACGCCATCCATGAGCACCTTCCTTTCCCCAGATTGGTTCCATGTTTGTAACTGGGACCAGCTTGTGACAAAGTAAAAGACAGATACAGAGCACTTCTATACTGCAGCAAAATTTAGCTTGCTATCTTGAAAATAGTCATACCATTTTGGGATTTTATAGTAAACAAAATCCAGACAGCAGACCAGAGGGGCCATTTATGAGTTATAAAATTGCCTGGGTAAGATAAGGCAACTCATAAATGATTCAGTGAAGCTTACAGGATAAATCTTATTTCTCATATGCACGAATTCAAGGAAGATTCTGTGATGCTCTTAGCCCTTGATAATGTGAGAGAGGAACACATGTCACATTAAGAACCTGACATGGCATTAGAGTGCTATAAAATGTTCAATTAAACATGGCAACTGCAGGACAAATGGTACCCAGGATACAGTTCTTTGTTTGCCTTTAAGAACTTTAATGTGTCTTATTTATTGAGGGCAAAGAACATAAGATAGTAAAGTGACAGCCTCCAACCCATCTGAAAATATTTGTGTTAGTGTCAAGACAAATAATAAATGGGGCTGCCTCAGGATCTTAGCCTTTTCATAAGATGGACAGAGTTGCGTTTGGTGGATTGCCCCTTACGGAATTAGAGCCAACTTAAGGAAAACTGCTCCGGCATCTGTCTTCTTTCAAGCAGATTGTCAAGAGGCAAAAAGACCGGGGGAGGGGAGATAAGTGGAGTAGGGGAGAAGAGGAGGGAGAGTGAAAGGCAGGGAGGAAGAGAAAGCAGCAAGTAGGGACAGTTTGCATGTTTTAAACCCTCAAGATAAACTGTCGCTTAGAACCTTGACGGCTCCAGAACTTGACACATGCGTTTGCTCTCTGAGGGACCTTTCTTGCTGCTCTGTGGGCAGATCACGGCCATTGAGCTTTGACGTCCCAGCACTTGCCTGACCTGACATAATGGGCAGCTATTTGCTGCAAACAAGGTAGATGGAAGAACATAGGCTTAAATGATGCTCTGGTGTAAGCAGGAATCCACTGGGATCCCTTGCAAACCAGTCAATCTTCTGGGTTTTTTTTTTGCCCTCCTCTTCTCCCCTCCCTCTTCTTCTAGGTTGGGACTATTTATTTCTTTCCCTCAGGACCAAACCACTGATGCCTGACTTGGAGCAATGCTCCTCTTCCATCTAACCCCCTTCCCTTCCCACTCAAGATCAATACAGTGGGTTGGAGAAGCAATTGCATGACAATAAATAAAATAGAAAACTAAGTTTAGATACCACCACTTCCAAAATGACTGTTTCTGGGGTTGTTTTTATCCATTGCTAAGGAAAAAAAAAAAAAAAAAAAAAGAACAGCCCCAGGAGGCTTTCTGGTTACGCTGTCAGATCCCTTCAATGAGAAACCCAATCAGACTTGATTTGTGAAGTGTCAAAAGCTATAGTGAATCATGTACACATCGTCGTCTATTACGTGAGGCTGTTGCTTTGCAAACAGAAGGCTCCTCATGTGCGTTTCTGAAGCTGAAGCTGAAGCTAGTGGATGTTTATTTTTCCTGCATCTAAGAACACACATTTGCACTCTCCGTTTTCTGGTCTAGAGGAACCATCACAATAAGTAGTGAATCTGAGTGAATGCACAACAAGGGGGATTTGCAGTTTTTGCCTCTATCCTCCAGACCTAAGCCCTTCATAATAGACAAAATGATTAAAGAGCCTTTCTCTCATGGCATCCTACTTTTCAAAGAGCCAGAGATTTTATTTCTGTCGTTGCATGTATTTCTAATTAACTGAAGCAAAAGAGGCAGGTGTACGAAGAGGAATCAGGCTCACTTGCCAAGGTCAGAGTGTCAGTAGCACAATTTTCTCTAAATTTTCTGACTGCCAAATTGGTCCCTTTCTGTTATGCATTAAAAAACAAAAGACAAATCGTTTTCTTAAATCTTATAAAGATTTAAATGGCACAAATAAGATTAAAAACTTCAGTTTGTCTTCAGCCTCCAGAGAATCAATGCATACCCTTTTGGCTGTGAACTCCTTTCTTTTGTCCTTTCCTTTTTTTCTTTCCTTTTTCCTTCCCTTTCCCTTTCCTTTCCTTCCTGTTTTAGAAAATCTTGCTCTGTTGCTCATGCTGGAATGCAGTGGTATGATCTCAGCTCACTGCAACCTCCACCTCCTGAGTTCAAGTGATTCTTGTGCCTCAGCCTCCCAAGAAGCTGGGATTACAGTCATAAGCCACTGTCTTCTTTCAAGCAGATTGTCAAGAGGCAAAAAAAAAAAAAAAAAAAAAAAAAAAAAAAAAAAAAAAAATTAACAGCAAAAAGCTGTG
>CAUYQU010071479.1:0-19902 GCA_963574635.1 Cheracebus regulus | reverse complement strand
ACAAAAAAAAAAAAAAAAAAAAAAAAAAAAAGGAAAAAAAACCCCTCCAAAAACAAATGCCTTAACAGCAGTGTAGACAAATGATTATAATTTTTAGAGTAACATTTTTTTGTTATCAAGTTTCCCAAGATCTAAACCAGCTGTTTAGCCAATCTTTTATTTGGGTCTTTGTAACGGCCATTAACTTAGTGATGTTATCCGATTTATCTGGGATATAGACACTTAGTTTTTGAGTCTAGGGGTCAGCCAGTTGAGATTTTTAGATGCTGGGCTTGAAGAATTTTTTTTTTTTTTTTCGAGAAGGGTCTTGCTCTGTTACCTAGGCTAGAGTATAGTGGCATGATCAAAGATCACTACAGTCTGAACTCCTGGACTCAAGTGATCCATGATAGCTGGGACTACAGGTGCATATCACCACACCTCACTAACATTCTTTGTAAAATTTTTTTGTAGAGACTAAAAAGTAGTCTGGCTGGGCCAGGGTCATAAGGTTTCTGTCTCGCTAAGGGACAACGCAGGGGCATAGGGACAAGAACACCACAAGCAGAACCCCCAGGGACCTGCCTACCTCCTTCTTTTCTTCCTCCTCAGGCTGGGGCCAGCCATGTCCCCTGCTGGTGCTGATAGGGTCAGCCCTGCACCTTAGTGGAGCAGAGCACAGCACAATTTACCAAGGCTGAGCTGGGCCAGACAACAGCTAAGCAGCTGAGTTACTGTTTAATGGGTATAGTTTGGGAAGATAAGAAAGTTCAGGAGATGGTGGTGGTGATGATTGAACAAAGTGAAGGTGAAGGTACATAATGTCACCGAACTTAAAAATAGTCAATTTTATGAATTTTATGTATATTTTGCCCCACCACCACTACCACCGCTGCCGCCACCACACACACACACACACACACACACACACACACACACACACACACACACACACACACACACACACACACACAAACATGCGCACGCAAGTTGACTCTCCATATCTGTGAGTTCCATATCCATGGATTCAATCAACCACACGTCAAAAAATATTTGGAAAAAAAGGAAGGTTTTGTCCATATTGAACATGTACCAACTTTATTTTTTGTGATTATTCCCTAAACTATACAGTGTAACAACTACTTACATAGTATTTACATTGTATTAGATATAATCTAGAGATGGGACCAGGTGTGGTGGTTCACACCTGTAATCCCTGCTTTTTGGGAGGCAAAGGCGGGTGGATCCCTTGAGCTCAGGACTTGGAGACCAGCCTGCAGAACATGGTGAAACCCCATCTCTTTAAAAAAAGAAAAAAGAGTTACAAAAATTAACTGGGCATGGTGGCACACACCCTTAGTTCCAGTTACTCGGGAGGGTGAGGTAGGAGGATTGCTTGAATCTGGGAGGCAGAGGTTGCAGTGAGCCGAGATCACATTACTGTACTCTAGCTTGGGCAATAGAGTAAGATCTTGTCTCAAATAATGATAGTAATAAAAGTTAAAAAAAATAAAATTATATTTAAGTTGAAATGTGGAAAACAGCCCAAATTATTATAAGTCAAAGCAAATAACATAATTTGACATTTTTGTTTATTTGAATAAACACATTAGGGTAACTGCTCTTTTAGCATTAAAAATCCACCTAAAAACATTTTGGGGGAGGCTGGGCGCCATGGCTCATGCCTGTAATCTTACCACTTTGGGAGGCAGAGGCAGGTAGATCACTTGAGGCAAGAGTATGAGACCAGCCTGCCCAACATGGTGAAACACTGTCTGTACTAAAAATACAAAAATTATCTGGGTGTGGTAAAATGCACCTTTAGTCCCAGCTACTCGGGAGGCTGAGGTGGGAGGATTGCTTGAGCTTAGAAGGCAGAGGCTGCAGTGAGCCAAGATCTCGATACTGCACTCCTGCCTGGGTGACAAAGTGAGACCCTGTCTCAGGAAAAAAAAAAAAGATTTAACACAGAGGTTTCTAGCAGAATTTAGGAAAGAAAGGCAGAGAAAGAATATGAAAATTGGGAAAGGATTATCTATGTTATAACAAATTTAGAATTAAATGATGGCACACAGTGGCTCATGTCTATAATCCTAGCACTTTGGGAGGCCAAGGCGGGCAGATCATTTGAGGTCAGGAGTTTGAGACCAGCCTGACGAACATGGTAAAACCCCATCTCTACTTAAAAAAATACAAAAAATTAGCTGGGCGTGGTGATGCACACCTGTAATCCCAGCTACTAGGGAGGCTGAGGCACAAGAATCACTTGAACCCGGGAGGCAGAGGTTGCAGTAATCCAAGATTGCATCACTGCACTCCAGCCTGGGTGACACAGTGAGACTCAATCAAAAAAAAAAAAAAAAAAAAAAAAAAAAAGCCAGGTGCCTTTTTACAGGCTCATGCCTGTAATCCCAGCACTTTGGGAGGCTGAAGCAGGCAGATCACCTGAGGTCAGGAGTTCAAGACTAGCCTGGCCAACACAGTGAAACCCCATCTCTACTAAAAATATAAAAATTAGCCAGGCATGGTGGTAGGCGCCTGTAATCCCAGCTACTTGGGAGGCTGAAGCAGAAGAATCTCTTGAACCCAGGAGGTGGAGGTTGCAGTGAGCCGAGATCATGTTATTGCACTCCAGCCTGGGCAAAAAGAGCAAAACTCCATCTCAAAAAAAAAAAAAAAAATTAAATTAAGTCAAATGATTTCAAAATAAGAGAAAATTGATTCTAGAATTTAGAGCTTACATAACAACACTGAAAACATCAAAGTAGTTTACCTTAATTTAGCTGAACGTAGTATTCTTGTGAGTGAAACACAGTTGCCTTCCATGATACCCTTTCCAACCGTGGGAATAATGCTTTTGCGGCATGCAACATATAAAGAACATGCCAACCAGTGTGTAACTTCTCCCTGGCAAGCAAAAGACAAACAGCAAAACAGATACAATATTATGTTAAAATGCCTGAATTCTAGAAACAAAATTCTAGAAACAAAAGATATGTAGAATTATCTCAATTTTCCTCATGTAGATAAAGGGCCAGAGAAGTGAAGACATTTGCCCAAGATCACAAAGCTGTTAGTTGCAGCAAGAGTATAAAACTCCTTACTCTTAGTTCTGTGTTTTTACAACTATAACATGCTAAATTAATATTAATCTAAAGATAAAACCTGGCTTGGTGGCTCATGTTTGTAATCCCAGTGACTCAGGAGGCTGAGATGGGAGCATTATTTGAGGCCAGGAGTTCAAGACTAGCCAGGGCAATATGGTGAGACCCTGACTCTAAAAATGAAAATAAAAAAATTAGCCAGGCATGGTGGTGCTTGCCTGCAGTCCCAGCTACTTGGGTGGCTGAGGAAAAAGGATCGCTTAAGTGCAGGAGTTCAAGACTGCAGTGAGCTATGTTCGCGTCACTACATTCCAGCATAGTAACTGAGACAAGATCCTGTCTTTAAAAAAAAAAAAAAAAAAAAAAGGTGTCTTTCACCTACATGCCAAATCTAATACAGGCATATGCCACATAACAACATTTTGGTCAACAGTGAACCACATATACAATGGTAGTCACTTAAGATTATAATACTGGCTGAGCATGGTGACTCACACCTGTAATTCCAGCACTTTGGGAGGCCAGAGCAGGCAGATCACTCAAGGCCAGGAGTTCAAGACCAGCCTGGCCAGCATGACGAAACTTTGTGTCTACTAAAAATACAAAAAATTAGCTGGGTGTAGTGGCACGTGCCTATAGTCCCAGCTACTCAGGAGGCTGAGGCAGGAGAATTATTTGAACATGGGAGGCAGAGGCTGCAGTGAGCAGAGATTGTGCCACTGTACTCTTGCCTGGGCAACACAGGGACACTTCGTTCAGCTCCAAAAAAAAAAAAAAAGATTATAATACTGTATGTTCTAACTGTTCTATACCAAAAAAAATTATAATTTACTGTACCTCTCTTATGTTTAGATACACAAATACTAACCATTATAGTTGTCTACAGTATTCAGTACAGAAACATGCTGAACAGGTTTGCAGCCCAAGAGCAATAGGCTACATTACACAGCTTAGGTATATAGTAGGCTATGCTATCTAGGTTTGCGTAAGTACACTCTAGGAAGTTCGCACAACAAAATCACCTAATGTTGCATTTCTCAGAATGTGTCCCTGTCTTTAAGGGAAGCATAACTGAATTACCAGAAGAGTTCTCTTAAAATTTGTCAGCATGACTTTCTCGATTTAAAGAAATGGCCTTGATGATCCTGAAGTTTCTTTCTACTGTTTTTATGTTTCTCTTTCACAGGTTTGGCAGGGAAAGGCAAGAACAGAGTAAAATGTTGGCAACAGAGTCACACATAAATAATTAATACTAATCTTGTGTAACATAAAGGAGACTCATTTTTTTTAGGTAAAAATTTGGGGAATTATTTACCCCAAAACATGTCATCTTTAAAATATAGTCATGCATTGCTTAATGACAGGTATATATTCTAAGAAATGCAATATTAGGCAATTTCATTGTGCAAACATCATCGCATAGCCCACTAAACCTAAGCTAGATGGTACAGCTTATTGCTTCCAGGCTACAAACCTGTGGAGCATGTTACTATACTGAATACTGTTGGCAAATATAACACAATGGTAATTATTTGTGTATCTAAACACAGAAAAGATACAGCAAAAATAAAGTATGTGGTATGTGTGGTCCATCACTGACTGAAATGTTTTGCAGCACATGACTGTAGTAAGAATGGCTCTCCATATTTGGGAATTCAACAGTTTTTGAATTCCCAAATGTTGAATCCCACATTTGGGAATTCAACAATTTTCTGCATTAGACTTGAGACATCTCCAAGCCAGAATCACTTCATGATCTCACTGCCGAAATACAATAGGTGAAGTTTAAGAATTACAGATAAATGCCAGGCATGGTGGTTCATGCTCATAATCCCAGCATTTTGGGAGGCTGAGGCAGAAGACTGCTTCAGCTCAAGAGGTTAAGATCAGCCTGGTAAACGTAGTGGAAAAAATTCGCCAGGCATGTTGCACATGCCTATAGTTCCAGCTACTTGGGGAACTGAGATGGGAGGATTGTTTGAGCCAGAAGGTTAAGGACTGTGATTGAACTGTTGGACTCCAGCATGGGTGAAAGAACAAGACCTTATTTCAAAAAAAAAAAAAAAAAAAATTACAGATGTAATCTCATAGCACAACATAACAGGGCTATTATTCACTGTTCCACAGATTCTTTTTAAGACCAAAGCCTAGAAGGATAAAAAGACTGATAAAAAGACTTCTTGAAATAATCTAAAAGAGATGGATAGAAATGAGTGACCCTCAATAAACCCAATGTTCCTACCTTGAAGGAATGAGAAGTCTTATTTTCTCAAAGCACTAAATGAGGCAGGTCAGCTTAAGGATGAATATTTTTAGAAGCTTTAATTAATGAATTGTTTGGGAATAGGGGCTGGTTGTGGTGAGTTACGCATGTAGTCTCAGCACTTTGGGAGGCTGGTGTGGGTAGACTACTCGGGTTCAGGGGTTCGAGACTAGCTTGGGTAACACGGCAAAACCCTGTCTCTACAAAATACAAAAAAAAAAAAACCAAAAAAAAACTAGCAGGACGTGGTGGCATGAGCCTGTAGTCCGTTACTCTGGAGGCTGAGATGGGAGAAGTGTTTGAAGCCAGGAAGGATGAGGCTTCAGCGAGCCCTGACTGTGCCATTGCACTCCAGCCTGGGGGACAGAGCGAAACCCTGTCTCGAAAAAGAAAAAGAAAATTGTTAGGAAAGAGCATCCAAATATTATGAAACCATTGGATACATGCTACTAAATAAAAATTCTAGCAAGATGTTGAAAATACAAGTCCTAAAATTATCATTTTGATTTTTTTTTAGACATAAAAGATACACTGATTTTTATTTTACCTTTTTTTTTGTTTTGAGACGAAGTCTCACTCTTGTTGCCTAGGATGGAGTGCAATGATGCAATCTCAGCTCACTATAACCTCCGCCTCCTGGGTTCAAGTAATTCTCCTGCCTCAGCCTCCCAAGTAGCTGGGATTATAGGCACCTGCCACCACGCCCAACTAATCCTTTTTTTTTTTTTTTTTTGAGAAAAAGTCTAGCTCTGTCACCCAGGCTGGAGTGCAGTGGTTTTATGGTGTTGGCCAGGCTGGTCTTGAACTCCTGACCTCGTGATCCACCTGCCTCAGCCTCCCAAAGTGCTGGGATTAAAAGGGTGAGCCACTGCTCCCAGCTGCCCAGCTAATTTTTGTATTTTTAGTGGAGATGGGGTTTCACTGTGGCCAGGTTGGTCTCGAACTCCTGACCTCAAGAGATCCGCCTGCCTCGGCCTCTCATAGTACTGGGATTACAGGCATAAGCCACTGAGCCCGGACTATTTTACTTTTTAAAACAGGGTCTTACTCTGTTGCACCAGGCTGGAGTGCAGTGGTGCAATCAGGGCCACTGCAGCCTCAATCTCCCAGGCTCAAGGAATCCCCCCACCTTAGCTTCCAGAGTTGCTGGGACTAAAGGCACAAACCACCACATCCAGCTAATTTTTATAGAGATGGGGTTTCGCCATGTTGCCCAAGCTGGTCTCAAACTCCTGGGCTTAAGTGATCTGCCTGCCTCAGCCTCCCAAAATGTTAGGATAACACTGTGAGACACCACACCCAGCCTATTTTATTTTTTGCAGAGATAGGGCCTCACTATGTTGCCCAGCCTGGTCTTGAACTCCTGGGCTCAAGTGATCCTCCTGCCTCAGCCTTCCAAAGTGCTGGGATTATAGGCGTGAGCTACTGTGCCTGGCCTGTTTTTCTTTCCTTAAAAAAGTCAACTATTTTATTCCATGAGAATAAAATAGAACACAATTCTATTTTATAAAATCCTATTTCATAAAATTCTATGAATGCTATGAGATCAGAAACCATTTTTTGTATTTCTAAGGCCAATTTGTCAGGCCTATTTGTCAGGCCTTAGAAATATAAAAATAGTTTCTAATCTCATAGAACTCGAAGTCTGGAGCTAAGAAGACGAACAGATACTATTATTTATAATTGAGTTAGATTTAGAAGCTATAAGAATTGAAGATAAAGTGTTGTAGAAGAATATAGTGTAGTGAGTAACTGATTTTGACTAGAGTTTAGGGAAGGACTCACAAAAGGTGAGAAAATTTGTAAATCACTAAAAGTGTGAGCAGGAGCTTATCAGCTAGACTATAGAGGGGTACGGATTAAAGAAAGACTTTTTTTTTTTGAGACGGAGTCTTGCTATGTTGCCAGGCTGGAGTGCAGTGGTGCAATCTTGGCTCACTGCAACCTCCGCTTCCTGGGTTCAAGCGATTCTCCAGCCTCAGCCTCCTGAGTAGCTGAGACTACAAGCGCCTGCCACCAAGCCCAGCTAATTTTCATATTTTTAGTAGAGACAGGGTTTCACCATGTTGGCCAGAATGGTCTCAATCTCCTGACCTCGCAATCCACCTGCTTTGGACTCCCAAAGTGCTGGGACTACAGGCGTGAGTCACTGTGTTCAGCCAGAGAAAGATTTCTTAGGAAACATCTGAAATATATAAAAATGACTACTCCAAATACCTTTCAATAAAAATTGATTTTAAAAAAAGAGAAGGAAAATAAAACACTGGATAGAATAAACACAAAATTTCAGTTCATACATTTGTGGGTTTTTTTTTTTTTTGAGATGGAGTCTTCCTCTGTCGCCTAGGCTAAAGTACAGTGGTGCAATCTCGGCTCACTGCAGACCCTGTCTCCTGGGTTCCAGCGATTCTCCTGCCTCAGCCTCTTGGGTAGCTGGGATTACAGGCGTACCCCACCACACCTGGCTAATTTTTAAATTTTTAGTGGAGATGGGGTTTTGCCATGTTGCCCAGGATGGTCTCAAACTACTGACCTCAGGTGATTCGCCTGCCTCAGCCTCCCAAAATGCTGGGATTACAGGCGTGAGCCACCCCACCCGTATGCTTTCTAGAGCAAACATTGGGCTAGGCAGTGTGGCTCACGCCTGTAATCCCAACGCTCTGGGAGACTGAGGCAGAAGAATCACTTGAGACCAGTTCAAGACTAGCTTAGGCAAAATAGATACTGTCTCCACAAAAAATTGAAAAATTAGCTGAGCACAATGGTGCATGCCAATAGTCTCAGCTACTGGGGAGGCTGAAGCAGGAAGATGACTTGAGCCCAGGAGTATGAGTTTACAGTGAGCTATGATTGTGCCACTGCATTCCAGGCCTGGGCAAAAGAGCAAGACCCTGTTTTGTTTTTGTGTTGTTTTATTTTGCTTTTTTTTTTCAGATGGAGTTTCACTCTTGTGAAGGGTGGAGTGTAATGGCACGATCTTGGCTTGCTGCAACCTCCACCTCCTAAGCTTAATTGATTTTCCTGCCTCGACCTCCCGAGTAGCTGGGATTACAGGTGTACATCTCTACAACTGGCTAATTTTATACTTTTAGTAGAGACGGGGTTTCACCATGTTGGCCAGGCTGGTCTTGAACCCCTGATCTCAGGTGTTCTGCCCACCTTGGCTTCCGAAAGTTTTCTGTGGGATTAGGCCCCTGGCTTGATTCTGACTCATTATGACTGTTGGGATTACAGGCATGAGCCACTGTGCCTGGCCAACTTCCTGTTTCTAAGGAAGAAAAGGAAAGAAAGAAAAAATAAATAAAGCAAACATTAAAGATGTCCTATTCAACTCTGCCTACCTAGATATTTAGCTCTTCAACCTTTCTTGGTGTTGGGGGTGAGAGGAAAGATTCCAGGCAGAGGGAAGAGCATGGATAAAGCACAAAACTGGGAACAAGTTTGTCATATTCAAGAATCTGAAACAGGTGCACACCATGACTGTAGTTTGACACAGTAAATGCTTATTCAGTGACAGACCTTCTGCAGGAGAGACCAAATGAGACCTAGGATGTCAGAAATGCTTTCTCAGGCTTTCAAAATCAATCCGTTTTCAACTGAGAGGCTATTCATTCTAATCTCCCCAACTTTCTTATTCTTTCCACAGCTTTCCAGTCATGCCACACACAGATG
Organism: Cheracebus regulus; assembly: GCA_963574635.1. Taxonomy (NCBI): domain Eukaryota; kingdom Metazoa; phylum Chordata; class Mammalia; order Primates; family Pitheciidae; genus Cheracebus; species Cheracebus regulus. Next base: position 10,884 of record CAUYQU010071479.1, on the reverse strand, counting down.
CGGACCATTGTCCTTTACCCAGTCTATCCAGTCCTGAAGACACGTGAGTCTTTTTCAGGTACTTTTCCTTCATATACAGACACATATACAGTCAACACATTTCCAACTCTATGCCTTTGAACCCAGCAATGATTTTGCTGGGTGGTGAGTCAGTGGTGTGCCTTGGGCATGGGTCCAGTCCTCTTGGTACATGAAAGCCTTTGAACATGAGGCCACTGGAGTGCTATACGAAATACACTCCATCACAATTCTGTCTACACTGGCTTTATGCTTGCCTGGGTTTCTTTCTTTTGGAGACAAAGTCTCACTCTATTGCCCAGACTGGAGTGCAGTGGTATGATCTCAGCTCACTCTAACCTCTGCCCCCCCAACCCAGTTCAAGCAATTCTCCTGCCTCAGCCTCCTAAGTAGCTGGGACTACAGGCACATGCTGCCATGCCCACTAATTTTTTTTCAGTAGAGACAGTGTTTCACCACCTTGCCCAGGCTGGTCTTGAACTCCTGAGCTCAGGCAATCCAGTCACCTCGGCCTCCTAAAGTGCTAGGATTACAGGGCTGAGCCAATGGGCCTGGCCTCTTTCTTTTTTTTTTTTTTTGAGACAGAGTCTTGCTCTGTCGCCCAGGCTGGAGTGCAGTGGTATGGTCTCTGTTGTTCACTGCAGCCTCTGCCTCCTGGGTTCAAGCGATTCTCTCGACTAAGCCTCCCGAGTAGTTGTGATTACAGGCAGGTGCCACCACGCCCAGCTAATTTTTGTACTTTTAGTAGAGACACAATTTCACCATGTTGCCCAGGTTGGTCTCTAACTCCTGCCCTCAAGTGATCCGCCCCCCTCAGCCTCCCTAAGTGCTGGGCTACAGGCATGAGCCACCACGCCAGGCCTGGGTTTCTATATTAGAATAACCCTGGGCAAAACAACCTTCTGGGCCTTGCTATTATCACCTGGAAAGTAGGTCTAATATTCATTGGCATGCCATGTTCACAGGGCTGTTGTGAGGATAAAATGAAAGAATGATGAGGAAAATAGAGTAATTATAACTGACATTTATTTTATTCAGAGCCAGACACTGATAGGAAGCATCAGGACGATGCTCTGACGGAGGAGGAAACGTGGGGCTGAGATCAGCTTCGTGCGCACATTGGCTTTGATCAAACTGCTGCACAGCTACCAGCAGCTCCACCCTGGTGAGGCAGAGGCTCAGACTCTGGGACTGGCTCCACGTATAAACAAGTGTGACCCCGGGCCCGTAGCTTAACCTGTCTGGGGTTAAGCTGTTCGGTTAACTTAAGAGGAATCTGTCGGCTTCCTCTTGCGTGGAATGAGGACTGCAGAAGGGGTTGAGACGAACTGAGAGGGGCCATTTAAAGCTCTGAGCAGCGGTGTCTTGGCGTGCAAATTCATTTTCACTTTTACCATTATATTTGTTCTTACCGATTTAAGGGCAGCACCACGACGTTGGTGGCGCTCGGTGGGGTAGAGGGAAGTGTGGTCAGGAAGTCTGGGGTCTAAGTGGCGCGGGACCTAGGCCGCTCCTTTTTTTGGGCTTCAGTTTCCCGCCTCAAAATGATGGGTGGATTGGCTGAGTTACACCCACGCTTCCCGCCCCTCGGCGTCAGGCTGGGCAGCGACCCTCGTCGGTGGGGAAACTCCCACCACCCCTTAGGCCAGGGAAGGGGCGGGGCGGGGGTGGGGCCTGGCGAGGCTCGGGTCCGGCCGTCCCACCTGCCGCCGCTCACCTCTAGGCTGTAGTTGCCTCGGATGGCGGTGAAGTCGTCCAGGGCTTCGGCCGCGCTCCCTTCGTCCAGATTCAGCTCTTGGCACAGCGCCTGTAGCGCCTCCCCGGCTGCGGCGACCACCGCCGCCCCCTCGGCATGGGGCTCTTCCTCGAACATCCCTTCAGTCCCCGCGGGCGGCGCGCCACGGCCCCCGACTTCTTTCTCTCTCTCGGACGAGCTACCCACAACCACCTGCGCCAAAGCGCGCGAAAATCGGCGGCTGCGGAGCGCTTCATTTTCCACTGTCTGCCTCCGCTTTTCTCCTCAAAAAAAGTCCGTTTTTCCTCCGGAGCTCCTAGCCTTCCCTCTCCGGAAATGTGATAACAAGACGGACCTCAGATCCTGAATGACCTGGACTTCGCCCTTGCCAGGTCGCGGGGGGCCCAGCCGGCGGGGCAAAAAAAGAGCGGAGGGATCCGCAGCCTGCGCGCAGAGCCTGCTGGGAGGTGTAGTCCATCTCCTGGGAGATGAAGCCCGCCGCCTGCCCGTCTACCTGGTTAGGCTCTTGGGTTTGGGCAGGGCTGGTCTGCCTACTGCGAGGTGGCCTCGTGCAGCATAGTGAGATGCCTCCTCTATCCATGGGCCCTGGGTTTGTCACTGTTTCTCCTGCCTCAGGCTCCTTTTTAGAAAAAAGTAGCCCCTGGACGAAGAGGGGGCTCTTGGGACTCTCCCCAACGTCCCAGTGCCCAGTGAGCGGTTCACTAAATGACCGAGGGGAAGGACTGGTGAAGGACATTAGGGGATGGAGCCTCATCTCGTGTTAGTCACACGAGGCAGGCAGAGAGGACTGCAGTAATGAGGCAGGAGAACAAGGTCTGGAGGCAGGGAACCTATGGCTGGTTCACGTGACTTTCTATAACAAAATTGAAAGGAAAACCCCAACTTTCCATGCCTAAGTAACAAAATGACCAGAGGCTATTTCGTTGGACCTTTTCTGCATGGCAGATGGGAAACTGTCTGTCCGCAACAAATCACACTGAGTACTTGCCCGTCTTCGTTTGCAACTTTGTAACTTGACTCCAGTCTCCGAATAGTTGCTGTCCACAACCAATCAGACTCATTGCGGTAGAGTCTTCATTTCATTTGCATAGAAGTATAACTTTGTAACTTCACCCTAGCCTCTGATTGGTTGCTTTCTGCAACCAATCAGAAGCTATTCGATTGTCAAAAAAAATCCGTAAGTTTAAAAATGTTGCAGCGACTCCCCATTTCTTTCAGGGTTAAGCCAATCTCCTTGTCCTAGCCTACAAGGCACTAAGGGTCTAGTGGTCCCCTGTCTAACACTGCCTTCATTTGCTCCTCTCCCCTTTCTCACCCTACCCTAGTCATACTTGTGATTCCTTATGGCTGCTTCCCCCCCCCTCCCGCCACCTTTAATTTGGAAAAATACAAACTCAATTTTTTATTTAGTGGTAACCCCAATGTTTAAAAAAAGTGAAACATTTCATCCAAATCACTAGCTAAAAGATAATAGCTAAGAATACTTGAACCAGATATCAAAGAATTGGGGAAATGGGGGCGGGCACTGTGGCTCACATCTGTAATCCCAGCACTTTTGGAGGCCGAGGTGGGCGGATCACTTGAGGCCAGGAGTTCAAGGCCAGCCTGGCCAACATGGCAAAACCCCATCTCTACTAAAAATACAAAAATTAGCTGGGCGTGGTGATGTCGGCCTGTAGTCCCAGAAGCGGAGGCAGGAGGACAATCGCTTGAACCGGGAAGGCAGAGGTTGCAGTGAGCTGAGATCTCACCACTGCACTCCAGCCTGGGCGACAGAGCAAGACTCAGTCTCAAAAACAAACAAACAAACACCCTTAATGCAGTTGACCATTAGACATTTCCATTCTTCACCTGCCAGTCGTCCCATTTCCTTTTTTCACATATTACCTCCAAGATGTCCCTCCACTGCCCTAGATAGCTCAGCTCTGGTTCTCTGTGTATATTCTTCAACCAAACAAGAGCCTGAGAATTAAACTGATGGTGACTATTTCTAATTAGTCCAGTGTGCCTCTTGGGGTCCTCCCACAATTCCACATGCAACTTATTAAAGTGGTCACCCAGCACAAACTAATCTCTTTTCAGAAAATTTCTGCTTGTAAGAAATTTTTATCCATTTATGCTTAAAGCAGACAGTGGGTACTCAACAAATAATAGTTCCTATCCTAGAGCCATTTGACATCGGTTGTAGGAGAGGGAATCAAGAAAATGGAAAACAGGGGAGAAGTAAGAAGTGGAAAACTTGAATATATTGGGACAGATTTAGCATTACACCAATTCAGAGATTTTTTTTTTTTTTCTTGCTTGGAGGTTTTGTTTAAGACTGAGTCTTGCTCTGTTGCCCAGGCTGGCATGCAGTGGTGCGATCTTGGCTCACTGCAACCTCTGCCTTCTGGGTTCAGGCAGTTCTCCTCCCTCTGCCTCCTGAGTAGCTGGGATTACAGGCATGCACCACCATGCCCAGCTAAATTTTGCATTTTTAGTAGAGACGGTGTTTCACCATGTCGGTCAGGCTGGTCTTGAACTCCTGACCTTGTGATCTCCCCGCCTTGGCCTCCCAAAGTGCTAGGGTTACAGGTGTAAACCACCAGGCCTGGCCTGTTTTTTTGCTTTTTTGTTTTTTTTTTTAATGGAACGCTTCATGAATTTGCATGTCATCCTTGCGCAGGGGCCATGCTAATCTTCTCTGTATCGTTCCAATTTTTTCAGTATATGTGCTGCTGAAGTGAGCACTGTTTTTTGTTTTTTTAGATAGAGTCTCACTCTGTTGCCCAGACTGGAGTGCAATGGTGCGATCTCAGTTCACTGCAACCTCTCCTCCCAGGTTCCAGCGATTCTCCTGCCTCAGCCTCCTCAGTAGCTGGGACTACAGGCACATGCCACCATGCCTGGCTATTTGTACTTTTAGTAGAGACGGGGTTTCATTATGTTGGCCAGGCTGGTCTCAAACCCCTGACCTCATGATCTGCCTGCCTCGGCCTCCCAAAGTGCTGGAATTATAGGCATGAGCCACCGCACCTGGCCACATGGAGGTTTTTAAGGGAAAGAAAAAGGAAGAAGACAGGGCCATAAAGGATTTCACAAAAATACATCATTAAGTATGAAACTATAAGAATGGATTGTTGGCCAGGCACGGTAGCTCACGTCTGTAATCCTAGCACTTTGGGAGGCCAAGGTAGGCGAATTACTTAAACTCAGGAGTTTGAGATTATCCTGGACAACATGACAAAACCCCATCTCTACCAAAAATACAAAAAATTAGCTGGACATGGTGGTACACACCTGTAGTCCCAGCTACTTGGGAGGCTCAAAGGGGAGGATCACTTGAGCACAGGAGGCTGAGGTTGCAGTGAGCCACCATCACACCACTGCATCCAGCCTGGGTGAATGAGTGAGACCCTGTCTCAAAACAAAAAACAAAATGTTATTTTATTCTTAAGATTGTTGGCGATTAAGCAAACAAGTCCTTGACAAAAAAGCCAACAACACTAACATTGTAACATTATTTATTTAGAATCTCTTTTGAAACAGTCCTCGACCTATTTCTCAAGACTGGAATTCTACTGGGCGTGATGGTACATGCTTGTAATTCCAGCACTTTGGGAGGCTGACACAGGAGGATCACTTGCAGCCATGAGTTCAAGACTAGCCTGCCTGCACAACATTGCAAGATCTTGTCTCTAAAAAACAAACAAACAAACAAACAAAAAACATTAGCTTATTCATCTCTAGCTCTCAGTCCCTGATGTGAGTCCAGTACAAGGGGGAGGAAGGGGAATTAACAGTCAATAAATATGTACTCTGTGCTCAATCTGTGCAATACCTCTTACATACGTTCTTTCATTTAAGCATTCCAACAAGCTTTTAGTTAGGAAATACTATCTCCATTTTTTACATGAACCTGCAGTTGAGAAATTAATTAATTTTTTTAATGTTTCCAGAAAGTCAGCTATAATGCTGGCATTTGATCCCAGGCCTATATACTCCAAACTTCATAATATTTCCACTGCATAATTTGCCTATTTCAAATATATCTCTATTTACAGAGTGAATAATTGTGCTGATATTCAGTGAGATAGTGTGTGCAATATAAAACCCAGTTTATGATTTAAATGGAGGCAGAAGATGTAGATATAGCCAAATCCTAAAGTCATCACCTTATGTTAGCTCTTGTTTCTGTTTTGTCTTTCCCATTTGACAAAGAACCATGTCCAGAAGTTCAGGGTTGTCTTGCTTTCTGAGATGGAGACAACAGCATGAAGGGCCATTTAGCAGGTATGGTTGTGTGTGCCTGTAGTTCCAGCTACTTAGTAGGCTGGGCAGGAGGCCAGACTTGGAAGTTAGTAAGTTATGATCACGCCACTGCACTCTAACCTGGGTTAGAGGTTAGAGTGAAACCCTATCACTCTAAAGTGATACTCGAGAGTGTCCCTATCCCTGGGACAGAGGGAAACCCTATCTCTAAACGAAATTAAATTAAAAAAAAAGACCTGAACTTTTTTTTTTTGAGGCAGTCTCGTGCCGTTGCCCAGGCTGGAATGCAGTGGTGCAACCTTGGCTCACTGCAACCTCTGCTTCCTGGGTTCAAGTGATTCTCCTGTCTCAGCCTCCCAAGTGCTGGGATTACTGGTGTCTGCCACATGCCTGGCTAATTTTTGTGTTTTAAGTAGAGACGGGGTTTCATCATGTTGGCCAGGCTGGTCTTGAACTCCTGATATCAAGTGATCTGCCCGCTTCAACCTCCCAAAGTGCTGGGATTATAGGCCCAAGGCACCATGCCCAGGCAAAAGCCCTGTAGATTTTTAAATTATATTTGCAATTTTAAACTAAGAACTGCCCTTCCCTACAGTTTCTTAAAGGTTTTAAAAGCAAAAAACGTGTGGGAGATAATTAAATTGGTAGAGGCGGCTTCACGCTGGCAGTTTTAAGTCTGATAAAAGGTGTGGGGGAGCGCATCAGTGGCTTCTCTGGTTTCTGAAAGGATTCGTTTTTACCTGACATTACTTGCCTTGTGTTTCTAGGTAGGGGGTCTGCTCATGAGCTTCCACAACCAGCTCACTCTCTGCTCAGGTTTTGGTTCGGCCCTCAGCATCTGGACTAGAAACAGAGTCTGGTGGGTGATGATGCACAGCGAGGGCTCAGGGTCACACAGCAGGCCTCTCAGATCTAGTGGTAGGCAAACACAGGTTGGAGGTAAAAGCCCCTGAGATCTATGGAAATGAACGCAGGTCTTGACAGCAAAAAGCTTACATGCCCGTAGCAGCTTAGATTGCAGGTCCAAGTTTTTCTAAGACTCTGTCTAAAGGTTATATATCAGTGGATGGATTCCAATTTTGATCGACAAAACCTACTGGTTTCTGAGCTGCCAAACATTTCACTCCTTTGCAGTAATCACATTCCAAGTAGTCTTTCTAAAGTCAAATTATCTAGACCTCCCAAGCTATGGCTAATGTTAACATCTAAGTTCCTGTGTTGGTCCTAGATGTAAGTCTTATGTCGTTAATTTAAAAAAAAAAATTACTTTTTATGTTTTCCTTCCCTCCTTCCCTTCCTCCCTCCCTTCCTCCCTCTCTTTCTTCCTTCCTAGCCCAGGCTGGAAGTACAGTGATGCAGTCTCGGTTCACTGCAACCTGTGCCTCTGAGGTTCAAACGATTCTCCTGCTTCAGTCTTCTTGGTAGCTAGGATTAAAGGTGCCCACCACCATGCCCAGCTATTTTTTGTATTTTTAGTAGAGATGGAGTTTCACTGCGTTGGCCAGGCTGGTCTCAAACTCCTGATCTCAAGTGATCCACCCACCTCAGCCTCCCAAAGTGCTGGGATTACAGGCATGAGCCACTGTGACTCGCAGTTTTTATGTTTTCTTATTGCAAAAGAAATACATGTTCACTGTGTAGAAAATTTAGATATTATGTGTAAGCACAAGAAGAAAGTCACTCATAATCCTATCATCTAGAGATATCTACTGTCTGGTGTTTTTTCTACACATTTATACTTACATATGTATGCTTTTATTTTTTGTCCAAATGCAATCATATGACCCAGGAATTGCAATTGCTGGTTTTATTTAATGATACCACATCATCATTTATCTGAGTCATTTAAAAATTATTCTAGGCTAGACACAGTAGCTCATGCCTGTAGTTGCAGCACTTTGGGAAACCTAGGCAGGTGGATCACTTGACACCAGGAGTTTGAGACCAGCCTGGGCAACATGGCAAAACCCTATCCCTACCAAAAAATCAAAAAATAAAACATTAGCAGATGTGGTGGATTGTGCCTATAGTCCCAGCTACTTGGGAGACTGAGGTAGGAGGATCCCTGCAGCCTGGGAGGTGGAGGTCGCAGTGAACTGTGATTGTGCCACTGCATTCCAGCCTGGGTGACAGAGCAAGATCTTGTTTCAAAATAAATAAATAAAAGAAAAATTATTCTATAATATTTTTCATGGCTATCCAGGTTGAGGATCCCTTATCCAAAATGTTTGGTACCAGAAGTGTTTTGGAAATCAGACGGTTTTGGATTTTGGAAGATTTGCCTATATGTAATGAGATGTCTTGGGGATGAGACTGAAGTCTAGACACAAAATTCATTTACGTTCATATACACCTTATACATATGGCCTGAAGGTAATTTTAGAAAATATTTTAAATAATTTTGGTTTGACTGTGTGTTTTTTAGTTTGTTTGTTTTTTGAGATGGAGTCTCGCTCTGTAGCCCAGGCTGGAATGCAATGGCACGATGTTAGCTCACTGCAACCTCTGCCTCCTGGGTCCCGGTTCAAGCAGTTTTCCTATCTCAGCCTCCCAGGTAGCTGGGATTACAGGCACGAGCCACCATGCCCCGCTAATTTTTGTATTTTTTTTTAGTAGAGATGGGGTTTCACCATGTTGGCCAGTCTGGTCTTGAACTTTTGACCTTGTGATCCACCTGCCTCGGCCTCCCAAAGTGCCGGTATTACAGGCGTGAGCCACCACGCCCAGCCTGTTCATTTTTTTGAACAGAGTCTTACTCTGTTGCCCAGGCTGGAGTGCAATAGTGCGATCTTGGCTCACTGCAACCTCCGCCTCCCGGGTTTAAGCAATTCTCCTGCCTCAGGCTCCTAAGTAGCTGGGACTACAGGTGCACACCACTAAACCTCACTAATTTTTGTATTTTTACTAGAGACAGGGTTTCACCATGTTGGTCAGACTGGTCGTGAACTCCCAACCTCAGGCAACCCGCCCACCTTGGCCTCCCAAAATGCTAGAATTACAGGAGTGAACCACCACACCTGGCTTAACTGTGTTTTGTTCTATGGGGTCAGGTGTGGAATTTTCCTGTTGTGATGTCATGTTAACACTCAAGAAGTTTCAGCTTTGAGAACATTTCAGATTTTGGATTTTTTTGATTAGGGAGGCTCAACTCATATAATTCTACAATATGAATTTGCTATAATTTCTTTAATTATCTATTGTTTCCCACTTTTGTTATTCTAAATAACACATTGAACATTTCTGTAACTATTTCTGCTTATTTTCATAGATTAAATCCTAAATAGGAATTGATTAGTCAGGCTAAGCATGGTGGCTCATGCCTGTAATCCCAGCACTTTGGGAGGCCGAGGCAGGTGGATCACAAGGTCAGGAGTTCTAGACCAGCCTGGCCAACATGGTGAAACCCCATCTCTCCTAAAAGGACAAAAATTAGTCAGGTGTGGTGGTGTGCACCAATAATCCAGCTACTCAGGAGGCTGAGGTAGGAGAATTGCTTGAACCCGGGAGGCAGAGGTTGCAGTGAGCTGAGATCATGCCACTGCGCTCCAGCCTGGGCAACAGAGTGAGACTTCATCTCAAACAAACAAACAGCTAAAAAAACCAAAGAACTGATAAGTCAAAGTATTATTTTAAAGGATTTTGATACATACTGCCAAACTTCCCTATTAAAAATTTATGCTCATTGGCTGGGCGAGGTGGCTCATGCCTGTAATCCCAGCACTTTGAGAGGCTGAGGCAGGTGGATCACCTGAAGTCAGGAGTTGGAGACCAGCCTGGCCAACACGGTGAAACCCTGTCTCTTCTAAAAATACAAAATTAGCCAGGTGTGGTGGCACATGCCTGTAGTCCCAGCTACTTAGGAGGCTGAGACAGGAGAATCACCAGAACCCAGAAAGCGGAGGCTGCAATGAGCTGAGATTGAGTCACTGCACTCCAGCCTGGGCGAGGCAGAAAGAGACTCCATCTCAATAAATAAAGTAAAAATAAATAAGTAAATAAAAATTTATGCTCATATAAGCACAGTGTATAATGTCAGTTTTCCCTTAACACATCAAAGTTGAGAATTTTTTTTTTTTTGAGATGAAGTCTTGCTCTGTTGCCTAGGCTAGAGTGCAGTGGTGCAATCTCAGCTCACTGCAACCTCTGCCTCCTGGGTTCAAGTGATTCTCCTGCCTCAGCCTCCCAAGTAGCTGGAATTACAGGTGCTCACCACCACACCTGACTAATTTTTGTATTTTTAGTAGAGACGGAGTTTCACCATGTTGGCCAAACAGGTCTCAAACTCCTGATTTCAGGTTATCCACCCACCTGGGCCTCCCAAGGTGCTGGGATTACACTGCATTTAGCCCCGTTTATTAATTGGTAATCTTTGCCATTTTGACAGGAAAATGCATACTGGCATCTCATCACGATTTATTTTGCAAAATTCTGATTACTAGTGATATCAAATATCTTTCATCTATTTATCGGCCACTTGTAATTATTCTATGAACTGCTTATTTATAATGTTTGCCACTTTTGAGAATTTCTAACTTGTTTTAAGGATATTAACCCTTTATCATGTTGCAAATACTTCCCTCCATATTATTGTTTGCATTTTACTTTTAACTATTTCTCTCTTTTTCAAAGTTGGTTTCCAAAATTTTTATGTAGAAAAATCTACCATTCTTTTGTTTTATGGATATGTCTTTGGCATCATACTTAGAAAATGTTCTCTTGGAGAGAGATCCAAGATGGCCGATTAGCAACAGCTCAGGAATGTAGCTCCCAGTGAAAGCGTAGAGAACGAGTGGACGCCGCACTTTCCGACGAATTTTTGTTGCCCACAGACCGGGAGATTCCCGGCAGAGGAGCCACAC